>LR749649.1:0-190768 GCA_902729485.2 Mus minutoides
ACATGTAGAAACTTGTCACAACGAATCAGACTGTGCATTTAAAAATGTGTGCATTTATGTGAACTATACCTCCATAAAGCTGGGACCTCCCACAGTCCACTTGGAATAAAAAAGACTTTAAGTGATTCCGAAAGGCAGCAGCAATGAAATTTTCTTCACAGCAGGGAAGAGGAGAAGGGGGAAGACATAAACGTTGGCATTGTCCTGTCACCTGTATCTGCAAAGGTCGGAAGCATGTGCGACTTAGTGGGAAATGTCTACAAGTGACTGCTAGCTCCCCGGTGACAGAACCCAAGAATTCACCCTCCCATGCCCACCCTCCTTTTCTCGTTCCAGACGCTGTTGGCACTGCTCATCTTGGTGCTCTACCTGGGTACGGGGATATCAGGTGAGCATTCTGGAACCCCAGCAAGAAACCAAGTCTACAGAGTCATGTGGAGGTCCTGAGGAGTGGTGCCTGTGGGCAGCCCCCTGCCCTGCCTGCTCCCACTGCCCACTGCAGAGACCATTCACTCACACTTATTTGGACTGTCTTTGCTAAGAGGTAATATCTGTGCCTGTTTCAGGGAGCAGCTGGGAAGTGTCAGGACAGACCAAGGACTGCAACTACTTTCAGAATCCTGTGACACCCCAGGTAACATTCAGAGATGTGTGTACTAAGGAGCCCAGGAAGGCTTCTCAGAGGAGGTGTCATCAGTGAGCTAGTTAGGCATGAATAGAAGCTGATCTGGTGGGGTAACCCATGCAGAAAGAACAGCATATCTTATGCAAAAGGCCTGGGGCACTTTCTTAAACAAGAAACCTGCCTGAAACTGGGCAGTGGTGGCACATGCCTTTAATCCCAGCATTTGGGAGGCAGAAACAGGTGGATTTCTGAGTTTGAGGCCAGCCTGCTCTACAGAGTGAGTTCCAGGACAGCCAGGGCTACACAGAGAAACCCTGTCTTGAAAAACCAAAAAAAAAAAAAAAGGAAGGAAGGAAGGAAGGAAGGAAGGAAGGAAGGAAGGAAGGAAGGAAGGAAGGAAGGAAGGAAGGAACTGATCTGAAAAGTCTGAAGACACAGATTTGATGTCTGCCTTTCACTTGCCTTCAGGGCTTTGAATATCAGACCAAGGACCCTGCTGAAGAGCCATTAAGGACCCTCCGGAAGTGGCTGAAGACAAACTTGCATGGCTTTTTGGAGAAGCTAGAGAAGGAGGTCAGAGAGCTGGAGCAGCTGGTGCGGGACCTGGAATTCTGGCTTGACGCCCTTTTGGGAGAGCTGCACCCAGAGGATTCCTGCTTCACCTCAAAGGTCATTTGTGAGGGGCAGGTGCTGGGACCTGGGGAGCAAAAGAGGAGGTGATGATGTCAGGCTCTGACACTTGCTGCTCCAGGCAGGCTGGAGAAAATAAAGTGACTGAGAGGTGACATGTGCTGCTCACTGCTCCTGTTATGGGCACTGAGGAAGAACACAGGGACTGTGGGGGAGGGGACCATGCTGTGAGCTCATTTCTTCTTTTCAACTTACTGGAAACACTGGGCAAATTTCCTTAATCTCTCACTTTAAAAAAATGTATGTACATATGCATGTGTGTATATGCATAGCATGTGTTCATATATGAACACATGCACACTCACATGCCATTTCACATGTTACTACATTCTTCATGTATGTATTCATCTGTGCATGAATATTTGTGTGTGTGCTCACATGGATGTTCAGGTCTGTGTATACATGTGTGTGCAAACCATGAGCCTCACCAGACTTTACATCTGCCAGTGCTGCTAGAAATACATTGCTACTACTTTTGAAGTTCCAGACTAAGGGATTTGGCTGAAGGAATAGAGACATTTCCTTCCATGTGATATGAAGAAGCCTGCAAGCCATAGTGTTCTGCCTGAAACAATCAAGGTGCTTTCTATACGGGGCTGGCACACGAGTCCCATTAGTGCTATTGGTGACAGTGTTACCAAACAGGCACAGACACTCAGGAGTAGAAAAAGCTATCAGGATGACGATGAAAAAATCACTCACAGAGGCAACTTTAAAACATGTACAGAGAAACCCCTCTCCTTCAGTTTAGAAGATCAAACAGTCTCTGTTCTACACAGGATTCCCCCTTTCTGTTACCTCCAGGAAAAGGAAGCATTTGCATGTTTCTGATTGGAATCATGTCAGCCTTGCTGTCCCAGGCTATTCATGGTGCCCTTTCTATGATTTTTGTTTTCCTGTTTTAATACAGTTGCCTCATGTATGCCAATTGTTAAAGCTACTCAGGCTCTTTGGGAAATCTTGAAGGGTCCAATCAAATGATCCCAGGGGACAGCTGACATCCAGGGAATGGCACCGCAGTTGATGTGCCCAGAGGAATTAATCAATTGCCCTTAGGGATGGAAAGACTTGCAAGTCACAGGCACAATGTTTTCACTCTGGGTATCTGGCAGGGACTTGGAGCCAAAGTCTGTGTCTTCCCATTTTTGCGTGTTCGGCAAACATTCTCTGGAGAGGGGTCGGTCCTGTTTGTATCTGTAGCTGCATCCAGGGTTGTGACTCTCCTCTCCTCTCCTCTCCTCTCCTCTCCTCTCCTCTCCTCTCCTCTCCTCTTCTCTCCTCTCAAAGCACGTGCGCTGCAGGAACTTTAAAAGACTCAGACATAATCTCAGCGACACACACTTTTCATTCAAGTCTCCATACCTGCAGCCCATATGTGCATATGCACATATTTGTTTTCACCTTACATATATTTATATTACACAATGCAGATAGCTTATGTCGCATTATATTATATATCATGTTATAGTTTATGTTATTCAACCAGTTTATTTCCAAAACCAAATTTTCAAGTCTGAAAATTCAAAACCTGGAACATTCTCAAATCTGAGACTTTTTGAGCCTGGGCACAGCCACAAGTGGAGAGTTCACAACTGTCCTCATGAAAAACAGAGCCTAAAAATATTGTATTAAGTGAGCATGGATGGGGGTTTTCGTACATGAATCATAAACTGTGCGGTTAGTCTGTGTCCCATCCCTCAGTCATCTCCTTAGGTAATGCAAATATTCCACAAGCCCAAAAATATCCAAACCCCAAATATTTATGGTTCCTGGTAGCTAGAGAAGAATATTAAACTTGTGTGTATTTATATATATTATTATATATAATTAGATATTATATATTATAATATATATTATTATGTATGTGTGTGCAAATGTATGTGTTTGTGTGTGCATTTGCAGGCAGGTAGGTGCTCCAGCATAGCATGCCCCAGAAGTAGGGAGCCTGGAGCAGGAAGGTCTTCAGGAACTCAAGATAGCTCCCTGGACCCAGCAGGAGGAGTTCCTGGAGCCTCCCCCATCATGCTGCCTTTACCTCAGCTTGTTTGTTCCTCTTGTCTGTCTGTCCCAACTCCTCCTGCTTCAGGCTTTCTGCAATCCCCTCATCTCAGAACTCTGCTTCAGGCTCTAGCCGATGGCTCCTAGCCCCTGCAACTGCTTCTTTGCCACCACCTTTAATTCTTATTGACCCCTCCTGCTTCAGGCTTTCTGCAATCCCCTCATCTCAGAACTCTGCTTCAGGCTCTAGCCGATGGCTCCTAGCCCCTGCAACTGCTTCTTTGCCACCACCTTTAATTCTTATTGACCGCATGACTCTGTCCATGGTTCCCAAGTGTCATTCCAAGAGGATGGGTTGTGGGTGGCTGACCAAGCTTGTTGGCTGTTCCAAGCTGATTTTTCATATCAACCTGCCTTTGGGTTGATACTGTGGTGGCCACCAGAGAGGACAAAGTCCAACCAACTCCTGTACCCATGAACCAAAAGTATTCAAGAAAGTCACTGTAACTGTTCTGGACAAAGCCTTTTCCTGATTCTCTATGTAGTGCAGTGTGACAGCCATTCACATCCGTTTCCCTTGTACTGGTACAACGAGCTCTCTAGAGATGCCTGAAACAGGAGTGGGGTCGCTTCAATTACTTACACTGTGCCCACTTTACTTGAGGGACCTTTGGTACCTGGAAGGATTCTGAAATCAATTTCCTGAGCATACTGAGGGACACCTATACTTTAAGAAGAGCTGACTGATAAAAATAAACAGTCTGGGGTCATTCCCCTCCAGGGATGTGCATGCACACACACACACACACACACACACACACACACATACACACACACACACACACACACACACACACACATGGTACAGAAGTGTCAAAGGAAGCAGTTTGCTGTATAGTCTCACTTTCCTTAATGGCCCAGCCAAGGCAAACACTGCTTTCTCTTTCTTCCTTCCTTCCTTCCTTTCTTTCTTTCTTTCTTTCTTTCTTGCTTGCTTTCTTGCTTTCTTGCTTTCTTGCTTTCTTGCTTTCCTTCTTTCTCTCTCTCTCTTTCTCTCTCTCTCTTGCTTTCTTTCTTCATGAGCACAATTACTACTCTCTGATTACACGTTACCTACCACACAGTAAACAACATTGACATACACCTGCATTGTAGAGTGGATCTAAGGGCTAAAACGTCAAGGAGTTTCAAAGGGCTGGTGAGGTTAAAGATGGGAAATGGCAGAAGGGCAGGTGTCTGTGGAAGTCTGGGGTGGTGAGGTCTTCCTTTGCAGAGTCGGGCTATGAGGGTCACAGGCCTGGGAGTTGCAGAGCTGGGTCCAGCTGCAGAGGTGAAAAGGCAAAGCCAAGTCGGACAAATGAGTGGATGAGGAGATGGACAGACAGCAGGTTCAGGCATGCAGACAGGGGGACAAGCAGACAGCAGTGCAAACAGGCTGTAGCAACAATGAACTAATCAGAGCTGAGCTGAAGCCTCTGGGACAGTTGGGAGTTCTGTCAGCCTCTTGACATGAATGACACATGGTAGTATGACAGTTGGTGGGATCTTCGCCATTGCAAGATGAGGTGTCCACCTTGTATTTAACTTTTTATTGCTTCTTTGTGAATTTCACATCATGTACCCCAATCCTACTCATCTCCCCTTCCCTTCACGCCCACCCCCAAAACTTGCAACCTTCCCACCAAAAGAAAAAAATCTTATGTGGAAGCTGTCATAGTATGTTACACAGTGCACCCTTCTGCCCACACTTCTTTATTTGCAAATGTTCATCACAGTGAGTCATTGGTCTGGTTTGAGGCCTCTGACTTCTGCTATACCATCAATACTAGATTCTTACCAGACCCCTCTTGGATATCCTGTTGTTGCTCTGTTCATGGAGATCCTGCTACTTTGGAACTACGGGACCGGACCCTTCACGCTCTCCAGGAGTAGATAGATGAGGTAGATGTTGGGGTGGACCAACTCATAGCTGTGGATCTGGACCTGGGTGGTAGCTGGGTGGTCAACTCTCCAGCTCCTCCATGCCTTCACCACTAGGGCGAGCTCTCCAGCACTGCCCCGGCTAGCTCACCCAATGCCACAGCCAGCAAGAGACAGGGTCAGCTCTTCCACCTTCGTGCCCTCATGGCGGTCAGCTCACCACCCACCCCACCATAGCCAGCTTTACTGTGCCATCTCTGTACAGTCCTTGGATATCAATATGGTCCCAGGTGGCAGCCCAGACTAGGGACATCTGTGTGGCCTTTGGTGGTGATATTGTCCGTAGACAATGACACAGACCCCTGTTGCTGCATGGTGAAAGTTGCAGACATGGCCCTCACCAGCAGCATGAGCCAAGACCTCACCATGACCTCAGGTGACATCACAGGCTATTCACATCAGGCTGTTCCTCTCCACCCTCGAGTCTCCAGATCCACCTCGCTTCAAACCATTCCGCTTCTCTTTCTCTCCCATCTCTTTACCCCATATATGCTCATGGTAGTGGCTTGCACTACAAGTGGGTCACACATCGGGTGGGGCCCATGGGTGTCTACAAATGTTTGTCTGACCCAAAGATTCCAAAGGAAATAAATCTCTGGCTAAAGTTAAACACAGGACATTAAAACTATAATTCAACAGAAGTCATCCAGTGCCGTGGTTGAACCTCCACCACAGCCAACTAGATCAATTGGCAGATAGGCCAGCAATGAGATGTAAGCAGAGCAGGGCCCGTCAGTCAGCTGTGGTCTGCACTCTGCAGGGACAGCTCCTCTTCCTGGGCTAGGAGGCCACCGTGGGACTCACTACAACTCATGGTGGTTGGGTTTTTCTCTAAGAAGGCATAGGTATTTGTGACTGGCTCTGTTGATGGATAGAGTAATTCATCATTTCCCAAGGAGCAAGAACAACAACTGCCTTCACATCTCCTGTTCCATCTCTCTTCATAGAGTACAAACTACTCGGTTTCTCTTCCTCTTCCATCTCTCCATCACCCATTTGCTCACTCCTTTCTTTCCCATCACTGTGTCACCTACTTGTCTCATGCTGAGCCAGCTGCAGTGTTGTCCTGGTGCAGAGATCCAGGTGAGGGGGTTGCACCCTTTTCCCAAGGTACATTTGTAATATGCACACGTGCCCTACAGTCTTAACTCACCCAGATAAATGTACATAGTGTCAGCCTTTCCACTCCTAGCAAAAAAAAATCATTTATCAGTCTGTGCTTCATTGGTGAGGCAGGACAAATGATGCCAGTCCTGCGTCTTGTCTGCCCACTTGTCTTAGTGTCTCACAGTAAAGTAATAAATAATTACAAAAGACCCACAGTCTTAACAAGTTCTATTACTGCGATAAAACGCCATGACCAAAGGCAAGGTAGAAAGGAAAGGCTTTATTTGACTTATACTTCCATAACACTGCTTCAAAGGAAGTCAGGGTAAGAACTCAAACAGGGCAGGAACCTAGAGGCAGGAGCTGATGGAAGAATACTGTTTCCTGGCTTGTTCAACATGGCTTTCTCAGCCTGCTTTCATATAGAACCTAGGACCAACTGCCCAGGTATGGCACCATACACAATGGGTTGGGCCTTCCCCCATCAATCCCTAATTAATAAGGTGCCTTACAGGTTTGTGTATAGCCTGATATTATAGAGGCATTTTCTTATTGAGGTTCTCTCCTCTCAGATGACTTTAACTTGTGCCAAGTTGACATGAAACTATCCAGCACACCACTGCGGGGTCATCCTTCACCCACCATCCTCCAAATGGAGTCAAAAACTGCTTGAAAAGTAGAGCCATTTGAGACAAGGCACAGTCTGAGAAACACTGTTTGGTGCAATATGGAGTAACTCAAGCAGGCACAGCCTGATCACAACAAGAGTTAAAAGCTAGGGGCAGCTCGAACCAAAACAGCTGACAACTGCTGAGGATGAGGTAGGAGGTGCTCTCCCACCAGTGTCATCTGAGTGTGTGGGTGTCCGCCTTAGAAGCACAGAGTAACAAAACTGCTTCCTCCTGTGGGGGATGGGAACTAAGACAGAGACCCGCAACCAGTCAGAGTGCTGAGCGGGAGACCTTGGTCTCTCAGTCCTAAAGGGCACGTCTTTACCAAATGCCTCGTCTCTGGGCTCAGGAAATTTCATACTGCTTTGTTTGGGGGATATTTATACCTTTACTATCTTTTGCTTGTCTACTATGGTCGCTGGTTTTCTGTTTTTATGGTTTTTGTTTTATGTGTGTGTTTCTTGGTTGTTGTTTTCTTCTTCTGTTCTCTGCTTGCTTGCTTTGTTTGATTCTGATCTGCTTGTTCATTGACCTGTTTGATCTCGAAAGAAAGAAAGAAAGAAAGAAAGAAAGAAAGAAAGAAAGAAAGAAAGAAAGAAAGAAAGAAAAGAAGGCCTAGAATTGGGTGGCTGAAGAGATGAGGAGGATCGGGGGGAGGCGATGATGGAGGAGAAGCCATGATCAGAATGTACAGTAGGAGAAATAAATTCATTTCAATTGTTTATTTTTAAAACACAAATAGGTCACAGCAATAACTGAGATTTTTCAGTCTTGGCCCTCTGCTCCTATGTATGGAAAATAAAATTACACAGAGTGACCTTGTGGCCCCTTGACATAAACCAGGGCTGGGCAGTGAGAGACAAGGCATCCCCATAGCAGGATGGCTAGTCAGTCTAGCTGTGGCCAAGAACTCTGGGTTCAACTGAGGGACCCTGTCTCAATGAATGAGGTGGAGAGAAATCAAGATATCTAATGCCCAGTGGCAACCTCAGGCCCTACATGCAGAGAGAGAGAGAGAGAGAGAGAGAGAGAGAGAGAGAATCGCATGCATGGCACATACGCATTTTTTAAAAGTTTTGGGCTGTATGTGTCAGTCACTAAAGAACAAGATCACAGGCTGTTGTGAAACTAAAGAAAAGTAACTTCAGAGGGCAGCAAACAAGGTCACGGAGCAAGAAGCTGCAGTTTCCAGAGGAGAGAGGGAAGAACTGGGTAGGCGCTGCGATGGGCAGCGACTGAGAAAGGATGATAGCAGGATGCTCTAAGAAAGAGCAGAGAGCTGCTCCCTGGGCCATGAGACTTGCTTTCTTCTGCTCATAAACTGAGACTTGGTTGGAGGTCCTGACCGCAGCAGAATGGAGCAGTGCAACATACCTGATTGGTCCCCTTGGGGTGAAAGCGGCCAATGGGGGAAATATCAAGACCCCTACATTACCTACATTTCTTCTCTTTGTTTCGGGGTTATAGAACATGAAGCTGGCATTGCAGATAATTAAAACCTTTTAATTAGCTTCAACTGACGGAGTCTCCGCTCTCTTTACTTAATAGACACATTAGGTAAACCTCTCTACTGTTCCTCCGGCTCTTCTGTTCAGCTAACACCAGATAGTCTGAAGTTTCCCTGTTTATTATTATTATTTTATTATTATTATTATTATTATTATTATTATTATTATTATTATTATTACTACTACTACTACTACTATTACTTTGACCTATATGGTGAGGAAAACTGCAATACCTCAGCTAGTTCATGTTTTAAAAAAAGAAATCTAGGGGACTGGAGAGGTGGCTCAACTGTTAAGAACACTGGCCATTCTTGCAGAGAATCTGAGTTCAGTTCTTAGCACTATATCAGGTGGCTCACAAATTCTTATGACTCCAGTTCCAGGGGATCTGATGCCCTCTGTCTACCATGGATACCTGCACACACATGGTGCACACGCTCACACACAGATACATGAATAAATCTTTAAAGAATGAGAATCCAATTCTCTAGATGAAATCTATTTTGGCTCTGTCTAGTTGGGCATGGGTGTGTATACTTCTGAAGACTGGGGGTTGCTAACATTCAGTCTGTTTCCTGTGCCCTGGTGCTATGGTAGGGATTTGGGCAATGGCTAGTGATATCTCCAGTTCATGAAGTGGAAACTGAGGGGCCTGGATGGTCACGTTAGTGTTAGCCTTTCCTACCTGTAAGTGGGAGCCAGGTCTAAAGCCTATTTGGCATCGAAACCGCCACTCTCCAGGTTCTCTCTCTCATTCAGCCAAGATAAGCTCTTTTCTCACTTAAAAATTTGTGTTTTAGTGTTGAGAAATCATATGTCAATTAAATTTATAAGGGCATAAATATTCATTGCATGCTACTACATGTAGGGCATACATACAGCCAAGTAGAAATCGTGTTTCCTGCCCACTAATAACTTGCTCTGCTATGGGAAAGCCAAGAAACAGAGGTAGGAAAAATGAAATATCTACATAGATTTACAAGTCATTGGAGCTATATAAATATTTATTGGCTCACCTCAAAGTTCAGATAAAGGATAGGGTGCTGGGGTTGACTCTAACATCTCATATCTGTTAGTCCAACTACAGGGCCTGGAACATAAACCAGGTTACAGCTCAAGGGAAAAGGTGGGAACGCAGAATTGAATGCAGGGTGGGGCAGAAAGCATCCATATCTCAATGAAGGATGCCTTGACCTGAGGACCATAACCCATCTCTCAGGTAAGATTTGGAATCAGACTTCCTGAAAGTCTCAGGGAAAAACCACCCTGGAAAAGAAAATTCTGGGAAGCAAGAGTTTAATACCCAAGATACAACTTCCAAAACACAAGAAAATCAAAAAGGAAGACCAATGCATGGATACTTCATTCCTCCCTAGATAGGGAATAAAATATCCATGGAAGGAGTTGCAGAGACAAAGTTTGGAGCTAAGATGAAAGGATGGACAATGCAGAGACTGCCCCACCTGGGGGTCCATCCCATAATCAGCCACCAAACCAAAACGCAGACACTACTGCATACGCCAGCAAGATTTTGTTGAAAGGACCCTGATATAGCTGTCTCCTGTGAGGCTTTGTCAGTGCCTGGCAAATACAGAAGTGGATGCTCACAGTCATCTATAGGGTGGAACACAGGGTTCCCAATGTAGGAGCTAGAGAGAGTACCCAAGAGCCGAAGGGGTCTGCAATCCTATAGGTGGAACAACAATATCAATTAATCAGAACCCCCAGAGCTCGTGTCTCTAGCTGCATATGTATTAGAAGATGGCTTAGTCGGCCCTCATTGGGAAGAGAGGCCCCTTGGTCTAGCAAACTTTATATGCCCCAGTATAGGGGAATGCCAGGGCCAAGAAGTGGGAGTGGGTGGGTAGGGGAGCAGGGTGGAGGGGGGGGTTACGGGACTTATGGGATAGCATTTGAAATGTAAATGAAGAAAATATCTAATAAAAAATAAAATAAATTTTAAAAAAGAGTTTGGGATCCACTATGTCTATTCCAAGACCAGAAATGTCCATTTTCAGTCTGCATGTCACATTTTTGATGATGCCAAATAAAAATGTGGATTTAATTTGTTCCCTTAATCCACAAATTTGTTCAACAAAATTGTGAAATGCATTAAATCCAATTTGGTTCCAATCTGGCTGTCAGGAGGACAATTGACTGTGATGAGGGACGGAGTCACAGACGCCTTCCCAGGGCACCGGAATCCCTTCTGTTGGGACATTTTCATGAGCAAACACTTCCCTGCCTGCAGGCAGGGAAAGGCAGAAGGCAGAGGCTCCCTTCAGACGCCAGCCTTCTGAGCAGAGTGCCCCTGTCCTTCCCACAAAAGATTGGGAGTCACCTGTGTTCCAGCCTGGCTGGCCCACCCACGCATTCCAGGCCTTGGTGCCTTAGTTTCTTTCTTTAGCTCTTGGTCTATTGAGAGCACATAGGTCTGTAACATCCGAAGCTAGACAGTGCTAGATGGAATCATAGAAAAGCCTAGGCCAGAAACCAACCGTGGACTCTGGGCCAGCTCCAGTCCCAGAGACGCTGCCCTTGCTACCTGAGACTTCATTGCATAATAGCAAGATGACTTTGAGGGCCCCAGATTGTCTCAGAAGGATAGTGTCTCTCCTCCAGTAGTGGTGTCCTGTGACCCTTTTACACTGTGACACATGCCCATGCTCTGATTAACCAGATCTGTGTCATGCTGTTCCTCAAGTCAGGAATGGGGTCCGGTCTGTCCAAACATGGACAGAATGGAGAGAAATCAGGGCACTGTCACCAGAAGAAGATATGAGAGTTAAGAAATCATTTGTGGGGCTGGTGAGATGGCTCAGCGGGTAAGAGCACCCGACTGCTCTTCCGAAGGTGATAAGTTCAAATCCCAGCAACCACATGGTGGCTCACAACCATCCGTAACGAGATCTGGCCCCCTCCTCTGGGGTGTCTGAAGACAGCTACAGTGTACTTACATATAATAAATAAAATAAATCTTTAAAAAAAAAAAAAGAAAGAAAGAAAGAAATCATTTGTTGGGCTGGAGAGATGGCTCAGTGGTTAAGGGCACTGACAGCTCTTCCAGAGGTCCTGAGTTCAATTCCCAGCAAACACATTGTGACTCACAACCATCTGTAATGGGATCTGATGCTCTCTTCTGGTGCGTCTGAAAGACAGCTACAGTGTACTCACATACATTAAATAAATAAATAAATAAATAAATCTTTTTTAAAAAGAGAGAGAAGTCATTTGTTACATAATGACAGTTTGTACAACAGACCCCCCCCCCATAGGGTTATATTAGAGCCCAAACCTTCCTACTCCTTAGGGGACACTGAAGCCACCATGAAGTTATGGTCCAGTGCATTGCTTACATAAGTGATGATGTTGGTCATGGGAAAACACAGCAGCACTGTGATGTGCTATGTGTGCACTTGAAATGGCACCAGCAGACCTCACTTGGGGTTTAACCCTCCCACTTATACCAAAAGAGTATACCTGAGCTTCCTCATACAGCCCATGTTCACAGTGTCTCTTAATGGCTCCAAGCAGCCATGTCAAGTGATTGGCCTTGGCCAGTGAGATGTATGTAAGTCCACTCATGGTCACAACATGTTCTAATTTAACAAACACGGGACTGCCCTGGTACACTACCCTCATTTGCATCCTACTCAGGCAGGATAAAAGTGCTTCCCCTCCCCTGCTGTGCTGACCTCACTTAAGTCTTAAATTATCCAGACAAATGGATCTTTTTAACACGCTGGTGCATGAGCCATTGCAGCAAGGTTCATGCCTGTTTGAGTGTCTAAGTCAAACGTACAGGAGCTGGCTTGAAGAGCTACGCAGACAGGGGCTGTGAGCTCAAATAGACCTGGTCCTAACTCTCCCTTTCATTCCTACGTCTTTGCTGGGTGACCTCAGACAGGTCTTGCCATCATCTGCACTCTGTTCTGCTTGCCTATAAAACAGGGTATGTCTCCACATCTCCTGGGCTCATTGAGAGGATGAAGTAATAAAAGCCAACTTTTACTTAGTGTTTACTATGCTCCTGGCGCTATTCTGAGTGTTTTACAGGCATTAGCTCATTCCATCACAGGGCTACAGGATAGTCACGATCCGTACCTTCCCTGCACACTTAAACTGGGATGGAGATGCAGAAAGATTCCAGGGTCACACAGCAAAGTGGCAGGACCAGGGTGCAAACTCAGACAGGCGAACTCCCACCACGTGCTCGGACCCCACCCTGAGCTCCTTCTGGGATAAATGAGGTAATATGCACACAAGAGCTATGTAAACTGCAACACACTGTATAAATGTCACTCATTATTCCTTCTCTTCTCTCACCTTAGTCATTAAAGCCACTCGAGACACAGTGAGTCTATCGTTCACATATTTCCCCGTAGCTCTGCGCTGGGCCCTGAGCTTGCACTTCCCTTCGACCTGCTTTGACTCCAGGCCTATACCTGGAAACTAGAGTGGCCTGTCGATTCTCTGCTGCGGCTAGTTGCAAAGGACAGAGGGGAACTCACGGAGCCAGGGTAGGAGGAGAGGATCAGGTAACCAGTAGAAGTTCAGCTTAAAGCTTTCTGGGCACACCTGTGCTCATCTCTAGCTAGCACTGATGACTACCAGGGTGTGTCGGAGCTAGAGTGCGCAGGAAGAACATTTTATAGGCTGGAATCAACACAGTCTGTGACCTCATGAGCTCCCAGGGGTGGGAAAGCAGACAAAACCGGCTCCCTCCACTGAGCCCTGGTTAGACCCTGGACAGCTCACAGAGTAGCAGTCTCTTTCGCAGAGCCTGCCTGCCTGCCTGGGTAGCCAAGGGCACCTATGAGTTATTGTCCCCAGAGGAGTCTTCCTCCCTCCCTCTGATCCAGGGTTCAGTACTCATTCCTACGCTTACATCCTTTCCAGAAAGCATTCCTCACTGTTCTTAGCTTCTGCTTCATATTTGCACACACTCTTTAGCCAAATTGGGAATGGAGGGTGCAGGTAAAAGAAGGCTTTGTTTGTTTGTTTGTTTGTTTGTTTGTTTTTTAAAGCACATGAGAGATGAGAAGCACAGAAGTAGCCTGCAGTGGCCTGCAGTGGCCTGCAGTGGCCTGCAGTGGCCTCAGAGGCTGGCAGGTGAGGAGGCAGAGAAAGTCTTAAGAGATATAGAGCTTCTATTTGGGGAGATAAAACCTTCCAGAATCACATAGTGATGGCTCAGTAACACGGACAATGGACTCAGAGCCACCAGGCTGTACGCACTTGTATTGTGTTTGAGGATGACCATGGTTCAACCTATTTGAACAGTGATCCATGCACTCACCCAACCCCCAAAAAGCATAGTTGTAATTAGTTAAAGTCATAAATGAAAGTACATTTTGTATTCTCCAACCTGCCGACGCACGCTTTTGGACTGTTTGCATTTTTCCTGTGCACTATTAGACATTTCAAAGAACTCTTCAGTGATATTAATAAATATGTTAAGAAAAAGAAAGAGGACAAACCTAAAAACAGATTGAATATTCTGAATTAAAGCAGAAGGATGGTTCATCAGGATTTTTTTTTAGATGTATGTTGCTTATGAGACACACAAAAGACCCAGAGAGGTTGAAAATAAAAAGAGAAATATAGCTATAAAACACTAAAAAGTAGATATAAGATCATAGATCATTTTAAGTAACAGATATATCCTTACTAACATCAGGTAAATTAGACTTAGAAGTGTTGATAGGCATAAAGAATAATAATTTGGCACTGAAGAGATGGCTTAGCAGTTAAGAGTATGTGCTTTTTTTAAAGTACCCAAGTTCAGTTCCTGGCACCCACATTGAGGGCTCACAACCACCTGCAATTCCAGCTCCAGGGAATCTGACACCCTCTTCTGGCCTCCACACAAACCTGCACTCACATCCACAAACCTACACAAAGCTATGTACACACTCACATAATTTAAAATATACATAAAAATAAATCTTTAAAAAGGAAAAATTCATAGTTGTCTGGGAGTCAGTTCAGCCATAATATATAAGGGTTGTCATTTAGAATACTCTTCTAACATGGCCTCAACACCATAGGAGCTGGAAGAGAAAAGGCTCATCCCACACCACACACTGGGCCAAACACAAACCCATACAGGGCCCTGGTTACAACACAGGCTGTGTGTCAGAGCTGCGTGGAAAGAACACGGTCACTGGCAGATCATGCTGGATCGGCTGTGCCTCTACAGGTATGTGCATAGCAGCTCTGCCTTCATATCCCGTGCAGAGTCTGATTTCAGTGAAAAGAGTATGTTGGGGAAAGGTCCTGGGATGTGCCTGGGAACCTGATTGTGCTGCAACAAGGCTTCTCTAAAGCACAAAGAACAATAAGCATAAAGAAAAAGATTCATAAGTTAGACTTTTCCAGTTTAGGAACAGCTGTTCACCAAATGACAGTGCGAAGATCGTGAAAGGGCGGGCAATCAGAGCCGTGTCATACACACGTAGAAAGCTCTCAAAACTCAACAAGGCAGACATTTCTTCAAGCACCTCACGTGGACTTTTTTTTTAAGGTTTATTTATTTATTTATTTATTTATTTATTTATTTATTTATTTAATGTATGTGAGTATACCATTGCTCTCTTCAGACACACCAGAGGAGGGCACCAGATCCCATTACAGATGACTGTGAGACACCATGTGCTTGCTAAGAATTGAACTCAGGACCTCTGGAAGAGCAGTCAGTGCTCTTAACCTCTGAGACATCTCTCCAGCCCCTCACATGGATTTTGAATCAGAAATCTCACTCTAGATATATGCTTTCAAAAGTCCACACACAGTAGCCCTCCACCTCCCAGAGTCCCCATTCGTGAGTTCAACCACATTTTCACAGAACATAGACTTTGTCTTCTCGCCATTCAAATAGAGTGCTGTATAAAAACTATTACATGGCAGAAAGGGGATGGAGTGGGATAGGGATAAATGGCAGTAAGGGTATTTGGAAAAGCAACATAGAAGCATACTTTTTTTTTTTTGATTTTTCGAGACAGGGTTTCTCTGTGTAGCCCTGGCTGTCCTGGAACTCACTCTGTAGACCAGGCTGGCCTCGAACTCAGAAATCTGCCTGCCTCTGCCTCCCAAGTGCTGGGATTAAAGGCGTGAGCCATCATGCCCAGCAGAAGCATACTTTTAAAATAAGCTTCACACTAGCTGGGCGTGGTGGCACGCAACTTTAATCTCAGCACTTGAGAGGCAGAGGCAGGCATATCTCTGGGAGTTTGAGGCCAGCCTGGTCTACAAAGTGAGTCCAGGACAGTCAAAGCTATTACACAGAGAAACACTGTCTCAAAAAACAAACAAACAAATCAATCAATCAATCAATCAAATCATCTTCACTCAGATACTCTGTGTGTGTGTGTGTGTGTGTGTGTGTGTGTGTGTGTGTGTGTGTGTGTGTGTGTGTTCATACAAGACAGTTTATTGGGGTCACCCTACACAGGGCTTCCTTGCAGAAGCCGTGGTTTGCTAAATGGTAGGTGTGGGGTACCTTTCATTCACTTGTTGATCAAGGATGTCTGGGACATTCCAAAACAACACAGACAGCTGTCACTGCTCGTTTGCCCACCAGGACGCAATGGTAAGACCCTATTGCTGAAGACACCACACACTTTGGTCACAGGATATAGAGAAACCAAGTTGATGCTGACCAGGAAGCGCCCCCTGCTGGCTAGCTTTCACAGTACCAGAAGGTGTCATATAGGCTACTGGAGGGGAGGGGTCAAGGGCAGGGTGCACATCAATGATCTGACACCCACCCTTATGAATCCTGGGAGCTCCAATAATAAGAGGCAACTCAGGAAATACTCACGGGTACAATAGTGACTCAAAACATACTATACAGTAAATCTGGCAGAGAAATCATGGCTGGGAGCTCCTGAGCCCCAAGGATAAACGTACTACTGTTTTGCTAAATGAAAATAGTGTCAAACTGCCCTGTAAACTGTATCTTTCCACCAAGAGATTAGTGCCGCTCTTACACCTCACCAGAGAAGTTTCTCTGTGCTGTGGCTGGTGGCTAATACAGGACCTCACAGCTGCTCAAAGTGCAGACAGTCAATGTCAGCGGAGTGCTCAGACACAAATGCTATAGCTGTATCACTGTCCCCTGCAAGGCTAGGGACCATCTCTGCAGGGGAAATCCTAAGAGCTGGAGGTTGAGGGGGACCAGAGTGAAACATTGTTTTCTCTCCCGTGGACTCAGAGCAGCTGTGGCTGTCCACACAAAATCAAGCCAGTGAACATTCTAGCATGGAGGAGGGAGGGACTCATGAGCCCCACTCCAGCTGAGAAGCTATCAAATGTTGATAGGTTCTAGGGAGGAAGACTAAATTTTAGTTAAAGGTGTAGCCCCAAGTAGATACATTAAGCTCCAGTACCTGACCCACACCTGTGAGTATGTGGGCAGTGCAAATCAGGACTAAGTAGGTTACTGTTTGTTTTTTTTTTTTTTTTAAAGATTAAAGTTAAGGAGTTGAGAGAGCAGGGGAGCTTTAGGGTGGAATGAGGGATGAATATAATTGCAATACATTGTACAAAATTCTCAAAGAATTAATAAACATTATACTTCAAACTTAGCATTTACATAGTGCTAGATGTTATATATAATCTAGAAGCTTAAAGTATAAAGAAAATTGAGTAGAATCATATGCAAATCCTATGTGTGTGTGCACCTGCGTGTGCTTATGCATGTGTATGCACATGTGTGTGTCTGTATATGCACACATATATATGCCCTGTGTGTGCGCACACTCGTGTTCATGTGTAGCTGCACAAGGCAAATCATAATGTAGAAATCTGAAGCAGCCCCATATCCCACACCTGAGATTGAAGCAAAAATGTATCTTTATACTATTTCTGTGTTTTCTAAAGAAATCAAAATTCCAAAATTATCACTATATTCATGCATGAGTGCACATGCACATTGGATGTGTGTGTGTGTGTGTGTGTGTGTGTGTGTGTGTGTGTGTACTATACACCTCCTAGTAAATCTTTGTATGCTGTAATCTTTGGGGATCCTGGAGCTCATCACTCTTGGATACTGAAGGACAACTATACATATGGACCAAAACTGATGATCAGAATTACCAAAGCAGTATTTCTCTTAGCACTGCCTTACTAGAGGCCATCCACACCTTCTTGGAGCAGATTGATAATATTACATCCATTCATATCATGGTGTGCTGGTGTGTGTGCTGGTGTGTTAACCAATTGTCTTAGTTAGGGTTAACTTAGTTTTCATTACTATGGAAAGACACTATGACCAAAGCAACTCTTATAAAAAGAAAACATGTAATTGGGCCTGGCTTACAGTTTTAGAGGTTCAGTCCATTATCACCATGGCAGGAAGCCTGGCAGCATCCAGGCAGAGATGGTGCTGGAGAAGGAGCTGAGAGCTCTGCATCTTTATCTAAAGGCAGCCAGGAGAAGATTGACTCTTCTGCAGTAGGCAGAGCTTGATAATAGTAACCTTCAAACCCTGGCTACACAGTGACACACTCCTTCCAACAAGGCCACACCTCCTAATAGTGTCACTTCCCATGGCTCAAGCATATTCAAACCACAACACCAGTTGTCTAGCTCCTAACCCAAACAATTCACAGGTATGCCGGGAATCAATTCACCAATCTCTTCCCTTAAAGGTCATGCATTTAACTGGATCATATCACAGTTCATTTAATAAGTTCAATAATCTACATGAAATTTCTTAGAGTGCAGGTTTTATCCTTGCATGATCGGTTTCAAATGTTCTCTTACCTTGCCTAATGATTTCATCCAATAAGCCAGCCTTGGTGGCTTCGGGCCAAGCAGCTGGGCTCTTGCTCTGCACTCCCCCCTCCCCGAGATAGGAGGGCAGTGGGGAGGGAGGAGCATGTGTAAGGGATGCTCCAGCAGAGAAAAGCTTAGGACACAGTACAGTCTGTGCCTGTGTGGTGCTCCATGAGGGCAAAGTAGTCCCAGAGAAATGTGGGGAAGTGAACCTGAGGCTGAATGTGACAGGATAGGAATCAGGGCCTTGCTCCTACCTCAGAGTGACAGTAAGCAAGCCCCCCCCCCCCCATCTACTCACCTGCAAAGGCCTTCTCCAGTGGCAGTTAGCTTCGATCACTCCTAGGCCTGTGGAGCTGTGTTTTAAATGCTTTGTGGATCCACTTACGTAGAAGGTAAACATTTTACTGTTACACCTTGGTAAAGCACAGGTACAAGCTGCAGGAAGAGACTCACAGATAGCAGGACATAACAGGAAGGAACTCCATGGGAGGAAAAGAAAACCTTTTATTTCTCTGAGAAAGAGAAAAGAGAATCCAGAGAGACCCAGATGGTGGAAGGCTCTGTGGTTTGGAACACAGCTGCTCCTTATGACCTCACCAATCATCAATAATGACCCTAAAGTCATGACATATTGGGGACAGACTTTCTTGTGGGAACTGGAGAAGGTGCCAAGATTTCCTCAGAGACAGAGATGAACCAGATCCAGGTCAGTTCATGCAAAGATGAGGATAGAAAAGGGAGCATAAAAATAGCTGCTCAGGACCTGGTAAGACCAGAACAGGAATTCCTCACAAAGGACAGGAAATTGGGCCCTGGGTTTAACGGAACCAGTTTCCAGGAAACGGTCAAGCCCATGATGACAAACACATAACATATTTTATAGTGATGATGGCGACTCATGGCTTCAACCTGCAAGAATCAATCTTAGAGCTATGTCCAGGCCCACGTTTCATCTTCCTCCTCTCTCTCTGTAACTTAAAAAAGTGTTGCTGCTACTACTACTACTACTACTACTACTACTACACTATACTACTACAACTATACTACTATACTACTATTACTATACTACTTTGCTACTACACTACTACCTTTACTACTACACTACTAGTACTATACTACTATTATTTTACTATGCTGCTACTACTACTACTACTACATTACTACGACTATACTATGCTGCTAAGCTACTACTACACTACCTCCACTACACTACTACCACACGCTACTACTACTACTACTACTACTACTACTACTACTACTACACTACTATTACTCTACTATTACTACACTACTACTATTACTATACTACTACTATACTATTACTACACTAGTACTATTGTGCTACTATGCTATTACTAATATACTACTACTACTATTACTATGCTACTATGCTATTACTGTACTACTGCTATGCTGCTGCTGCTACTACCACTACTATGCTGCTACTATACTATACTACTAGTACTACTATACTACTGCTACTACTATGCTGCTGCTACACTACTACTATACTATTGCTATATTACTACTATACTACACTACTACTACTATGCTACTACCACTACTATACTTCTACTGCTATGCTGCTTCTACTATTACTACTATGCTACTAGTACTACTATGCTACTGTTACTACCATGTTGCTACTACCAATACACTACTACTATACTACACTACTTCTATACTACACTATTACTATTCTACACTACTACTACACTACACTACTACTACACTACTATTATACTACTACTATACTAGACTACTATTAGTATTACTACTAGTGTGTGTTTGTGTATATGTCCATGTCAGAGAGCAACTTTGTGGTGTCAGATTCTCCTTTGCCTTTACATTGGTTCTGGAGACTGAACGCAAGTCTCCAGACTAACTGTGCAAGTACCTTAGCCTGATGAGCTACCTGTTGGCCTCCTCTCCATTCTCAGGGAAACCCCCTCACTAGCCCAGGAGCAGCCACCTTCCCTTCCCCACTGGTCCCACTCTCACCCCATCCCCTTCCTGTTCATGAACTAGCTGTGGGTGTTCTGTAAACACACAGGAGTGTGTGGAGTGGCCCTTCCACCCCGCACAATGACCTTTGCATCCTACAAACCATTTCCTCTTCTTTGACTGAAGACAAAGTTGAATTCATAATTTTACGATTTTTTTTCAGAGCTGCCTAACTTTGAGGGGGAAAAGGGAGCTTTGGGTAACCCCTGTTCAGTAGCCAAGAATTAGCAAGGAAAACACTGCTGGCCGCTCTCTAACTGATGCCTCTGCCAAGGCTGCAGGTATGTCACTCAAGAGCATGTGTCTGAGGGAACTGCTCTGAGGAACAGATCCTCTCAGGACCTGTTTCCTACCACCAACAGGATCCCTGAAAGCCAGTGCTAAATGTTAATTTTCTTAATAGAAACCCATATCCTTTAAATGAAATAAAATAAAAAGTGACCTGTTAAGCCCATCCCGACCCCTTCTTTTTTTATTTCCTCCCGAGAAGCACATTAAAGTAAACAAATATGAGCTGTGTAATGAAAACAGGCCGAAGGCACCTGCAGGGTTTTACCAGCTCACATTACAAAGCCCCGTCTGAAGTAGCCGGGAACTGTTTCCATGACAAGCATGACAAACAGCCAGTTCTCTTGAAAGTTAGGCAAAAGCCAAATTAGTCAGATTACATCAGGATATATTTCCCTGGAGCAGAAGGTCTCTTTGGAAACACCTGCCTGACATATTTCAGACATGTGCAGAGGCACGGGCCCTTGGCGGGTCGCAGGGCTCGCCAACACTTTAACAAAACTGGGTGTTTGGGTTTTACGGAGTAAAACTGAGTGAGACTGGCTGGGTGGAATTTGAGTTGCTTTCTGGCACCTCTTACATGACAGTTTAACCAGCTCTTGTCCTGGTGCCAGGAGGGTCCTGGAACTCAGGCTGTCTGCAGCTGGTAGGCCTTCTCGGGGCAGCAGACAGATGCTGGGGTTGAGGACTCAGAGGTCTGTCTCAGCCTGGATAGAAATGCTAACATATAAGACAGAGGCAACAGGGGACCACCTTCTCAAACAGAACAGATATTGCAACGGGTAACACGGAGGCTCAAGCCAGAGACGTGCATTTCTCTTTTCTCAAAATCTAATTAGTATTCTGCCTTTGACAGCCTTCCTCGATTTATTTTATTAGCACTTAGTAACCATGGGTAATTAACTTTTTCAAACGATCTGTGTTATTGAGAAAGTGCCCGGCCACATGGGTTAAATAAATCATGGCAAATCCATAATCTGGAATACTATGTGACCATTCATATGAATGAGAAAGACCCCAAAGGACAGAATACTATGTGACCATTCATATGAGCCAGTGGGGCCCCCAACGACTCAGGTACGAAGACTTCTAGGATACATGTATTGACACAAAGTTAAGTTACAAAATAATACAGATGTGAAGGTTCTGCCTAGAAAGGAAGAAGTATCAGAGACATGCTGATACACACAAGCCAGGCCACAGAGAGACTGGGAGGACAGACGGACACAGACGCCATCTCTGGGGGTAGAAGAGTGGAGGCAGGAAGGTGATCTTCCCTGGTTCTGATGGTTCAGATATTTACAATGAGGAGAGTATGTGTGACTTGGGTAAAAAGAAACACCTACCCATAATACTACAACATGAAAAAAACGAGTGTTCAGAGATAGGGCATCCTGCTTGACCTGAGTCATTGGATTTTTTCGTTCCCTGGTTCCTCCATATTCTGGCCCTCCGTGCCCAGTGGTAAGATCACAGGTCCTAGTGAATGTCTATCAGTGGCAATGATGTGACTCAGAAATGTTAGGTCTGGAACCAGGAGAAAATGGCCGAGGAGCCTGTTTAACATATCAAAGTGGACCTGGCTGTCAGATTTTCTCAGCATCCCTCAGTCCTGGTTGGCACCCTGCCCCAACTCTTCCCTATATAACCCAACCATTTTGGTTACCCCGATGTCTTTGTACTTTGAGCTCCTGGCTGCTGTACCTGTTTCCCCTCTTCCCCACCTCCTCTCCCACATGGACCAGCTCAGGCTCCTGTCCACTCTGGACTCTCCCAGATATCCCTGCCCTGTGGGCTATGCTCACCCACATATAATAAACTCTCTCCTCTACTCTACCTAGGAACAATCATACTTGCTTTACTTTTTTATTTCCTTTTTTCATTCAGTAACCAAGTGGGCAGTTCAGCTCTGGATCATATCCAGCCTGTGTTCATATCCTGACCTTCTCACCATGAGCATCAGGTCTGACAGCAACTACACCACCCATGCACCCCCCATCCCTGTGTTTGCAGTGGAATCCCCCTGATAAAGTGGTCATGGGGGTGACTCAGCTGGATTAAAAAACAAACCACTTAGCACACGGCCTGATACATGTGAACTCCCTAAAAGCATTATCAACAATTGCTACTTCTTAAGTACATACACATTTTACATGTGTGTTTAAAAGCAGGCACCGGACCCAGGGCCCTGTTCAAGGGGGTTTACAGGTGATCATGTCTCCAGACACTGTGAAAGGAGTTTTGCCCAATTCGGAGAGAAACTGAACTAATAGTGACCCGTGTGTTAGTGGGATAGGACTTGCTTCTCTCTAGAGGGTAAGCCAGGGCATGATCAAGAAAGGCGTTCTGGGTATCCCCAGAAGCCAAGCCAAGGAGGGCAGGGGTTTGAAAGAGGAGCGTAGGGTGGGCGAGGATGGGGTTTCCACTCCAGCTGCAGCACCTTGCTGCAAGCATGCCAATGGAGCTCAAAGGCCAGGTTTGAACTAAAGAGTCTGAGAAAAGCCAGGAGCTGATTGACTTAGAGAGTGAGGAGAAGACCATAGTGAGAGGTCACCAAAGGCAGCCCACATGGCACAGCCTGCCTCCCCTTCCCAATGGCTGCAGCGGTGACTGCACACTCCACACTGAGCCCCTGAACCCCTTTGTCTCCCTCATCACAGCTGAGACCGTCCACACAGTCCCCCTCCTCCCCTACAGCATTTTATGATGGTGGTGATGTAAGGGGTAGGAAAAACACAGCTGGTTCTGCCTGCATTTACAGAGGCTGGGTTAGACTGTGCACTGTCCCCAGCCGCCAGCCCTGCACAGCTGCTCAGACCCTCTCTGGGGACCGAGTGTCCCTACCACTTCTGGAAGGAAACACATGGTGAAGAAAAGAGACATTTATTTAATAATAATAATAATAATAATAATAATAATAATAATAATAATAATAATAATAAAGTCAAATGTGGGCCTTCAAGACACTCTGAACTGTTTGGCACCCTGATTTGCTGTCCCCATAAGCCCCCTCCCCCATGTTCTCATCAACTTTAAATGTTACCATTTGTCCTCCAGACCCTGGGTTCTCCACATGCAGTTCAACCAATCACAAGCTGAAAATATCCGGAAAGAAGTGTCAGTGTTCTGAACAGATGTGAGCTTTGCTGTTGCCTTGAAGCTACACTGTCAGGATTTCCACGTGATCTAAAGTCAGGTACCCAAGGGACTGTGCACAGGCCTTGAGCACCTGTGGACTTTGCATCCACAGCTGGCCTGAAGCCAGTCCCCCATACACACTGAAGGATGACCATACCCATCTGTCACACATGCCCCATTTCCTCCTCCTGGGTGTCATTCCTGGCATGGGTCTCATTATCCCCCAGGAGTATCTAGAACCCCCTTCTGAAGATCTCCTCTTGCCTTCAGTCTTAGCTTCTCCCATCAAAGCCAGCCAGTAGCCAGAGGAACTATCACAGGCAAAACCCGCATCCTCCCCTCCTCTGCTTGAAGCCACCTGCAAACAGATGTCTGCAAGTCTATGATCATCTTTTCTTTTCTTTTCTTTTCTTTTCTTTTCTTTTCTTTTCTTTTCTTTTCTTTTGTAAAAATTGTTTTAACAAGTACTTTGAAGAATGAAAATTGCATGTATCCCTGGAGTACTGCGTCATATTTCAGTATGTACACTGTATCACTGTGTGTACTTTGTGTGCCTTTTAAATTGTCTTAAGTTGATCTGTCTCCTCAATTTCTTCTTTCAGCAGTTCTGATGGTCAAACCCAGGTGTGGCTTTCATTGTCTTGCTAAATCGCATCTGAGCTACTCTGGTGCCCTGCTGTCTGTCACTGTGTCTCTCCCTGGACGACATTCCAGAGCACCCAGGACCCTGGCTCCACTCAGTTCACCTGCCTACAGCTGGGACATCTCACAGTACCTCAGGCTTCACACCAAATTCCAGGCGCCTGCGCAGAACTGACTGGGGCGGGGCCTTCCCTCTTATAACCAAAGGAGAACCCTAAATAAAGCTAGACGCTTTGATTGGAATGATTCGACTTGGCGTTTGTCTCTTCTCCCACCCTAGTTTCTCGTTTTAGCCCCAGAGACCATCTTCCAGAGGACCCAGTTTGTAAGGTAGATCCACCGCAGGCCTACATGTTCCTGTTTTAGTATGTCTACCTATAGTACATATGTGAGTATACACACGTGTATTGTTGTATGTATACACATGTGTATTGTTGTATATACTTGCTATTGTTGATTGAGTAACCTTGGGCTCTCCATGGGTCACAGCACCACAGCTTAGGCCTAAAGGAGGTTCTTCTGGGGCGTGTGTCTCCTCAGTAAGCTACACCCCCACCTTCCTTCGGGATCCTTAGAGGATTGGCTTCAGATCCCCATGGATGCTAAAATCCAAAGATGCCGCATTTGCTCACAATACCACCAGTCACGTCCACATCTGTCTAATATCCCACGCAGGGTAGTGCAGTAGAAATGATGTGTTGTTTTGTGCCCACTGTAAAGGCAGCAAAATAAAATGCTAGATCTTACGTATTGCTTAGAGCGTACTAGCAAGGAAGAGAACTCTGTCGGCGGTTAGATCAGGTGTAGTCCTTATAGGCTCGGCTGTACTTCCAAGGTTGATCGAACCTGCAGATGGAGAAACCCACAAACTCCCTCCAGGAACTAGTGTTATTATGCCATTGTTTCTTTTTTTTTCTCTTTATTAGATATTTTCTTCATTTACATTTCACATGTTATCCAGAAATTTCCCCTTACCCTCCCGCGTCCCCGCCCTGCTCCCCTACCCACCCCCTCCCACGTAATGGCCCTGGCATTCCCCTGTTCTGGGGCATATAGAGTCTGTATGACCAAGGGGCCTCTCCTCCCAATGATGGCCAACTAGGCCATCTTCTTCCATATATATGCAGCTAGAGACATGAGTGCAGGGGGAACTAGTTAGTTCATGTTATTCTTCCACCTAGAGGGTTGAAGACCCCTTCTGCTCCTTGGGTACTTTCTCTAGCTTCTACCTTGTTTCTTAAAACAGGGTTCTTATTCTGTAGCCCTCCAGCTTGAAACTCACCTTGAAGTCAAGTTGACCTTGGACTTGTGGAAATCCTTCCACCTGAACATCCCAAGTACTGTGCTCCAGGGCATGAGCCATCACAGCAGTTCTGGCTGCATTGGCTACCACGGAAGACGCAGCAGAATGAATACAAAGATGGACACATGATTTCCCGGACCCTTGACTACAGTGACAGGTCCAGAGACTGATACATGCTCCAAGCAGTCAAGGGAGGCCCCTTGGGAAGGAATTGAGTCCTGGTCTCTGACCGTGCTCCTAGCCCATTGGTCACCTGTGGCAAGAAAGACTGTAATGAAGGGTGGGAGACAGTGAGAGCCAACAGTTCAGGTCTGGCTGTTGAACTTCTGCCCTCAACACTCAGGCCTACCCCAGTCTTGGCACATCAGCATTTGCCACATCGTGATCCGTAGGCTTTCACAGCTGATAAGACCCAGATGCTACAGTCTGGATATAGCTTAACCCTGCTAAGACTCACAGTGTCATTTCATTGAGAGGTGGGACCTCTGAGAGGCAATTAGGTCCTCCTTACATCCCACCCCACTCCCAACATGCACCACTCACCCTGCCCCTCTGCTCCGAACTAAAGCATCACAAAACCCTCATGACATGTTTCCATCTGACCCGGGACTTTTCATCATCCAAAGCCATCTACCGAGAGAAAGCCTTTTTTCCTTATAAACTTCTCGGTCCCAGATTTTCTGATTTAGCAACAAAAATAGACAAAGACGCCAGACTAACATGGTAGCTGAGGACTTTCATGATCTGGGCCCCACACAACCTTCCTTTTATCACACTCTAACTTCAAAACAGACATACTTAGAGTAGCTGGCTTATTCTTGGCTGCTCCTTGACATGCCCTGTGCTCAAGCTGTGCCCAAGAGCTGAAACTGGAAGTCCTGCATCACAGGACAGTTGACTCCTGAACCCTGCAACGATGCTCTTTCTTCATTACAAACCACCCCATCAACCAGATTCACCGAAATGCCAGGGAGTAGGGTCTCTTTTGTGGAGTGAGTGCCAGGCTGCAGCTGTGACATGGCTGTGTACCAGAGAAGCAGCACAGGATGCTGCTACCATCCTCATAACCATAGCAGTGTGTCTCCATAGGACTCTGGATTAGCTAGCGTGGAACAATATGCTTGACCTATGTCCTCCCCACCAAATTGACTAACAACTTGCCTGTAAGTGTCATTACCCGATGCCAAAACAACAGACCAATTAATGAGATTGCATTGGCCAATGCAGCGGAAAGAGAAAATAAACAAAGTCAGTTGTCTGCAAGAGATGACCCAGTTGAGCACTGCCCCTGCCTGGTCCTTTCACTACACTGGGCAACAGCAGATTCCGTTGCGTAGCCTCAGGGGTCCTCAGTAGACCCAAGGCAAAATGAGTGTCAGTCAGTTGCTTTATCAGCATGGCATTCTGTGACCTTATCCCTCCACTTTGAATGACAAGTCAAATGGATGACAGGAGCTGTTCTACATGTTATATAACAATTGCCCTGTTAAATGCTTGCTGGGAATCTGTTTCCAAAGCCTTCAGCTGCGTTATGTAAGAACCCTAGTCCCTGCCTTTCAGATCAGACTAGGCAAAAATGGCCTTTAAGATCTTGCACAAGTTTTAAACTAACGGCTCTACAAATAAACAATTTTTAAAAGAAAGGGAGGGAAAAGGAGTCTATAAACGCAATAAAGATGTGGCAGTGGCCAAGCAAGATGAAAAGAAGACCATTAAGGTTGTGGTCAGCCACCTTCTGACGCCTTCAGAACACTCCAATCCGGAATGACTCCTCACCCAGAAGGAAGGGGCCAGAGTCTCACCCCACACACTGCCGTTCCCCCGCCCCGCCCACTGCCGTCCTCCGCCCAACCCACTGCCACCACTGAACTGTTTGGGTTCATGGTAAAAAGTACAAAAGAGCCAGTGGAGACGGACTCCGCAGGAAGGAAGAATTGCCAGTTCTCTCCCTGGCCAACATGCCTCACCCAGCCGGTGGGGAAAAGAGCTAGGACTGGAAGATAGGAAGCCATGCCCTGCGCTCTCGCACACTCAGCTTCCATCAGCTTACCTCTTAGAGCAGCCAATCATAGCTGCCGCTGTTGATAAGCAGTACTTGCTATTGAAGCAATCACTCCAGCCTGTCTTCCATATCTGCATTCTGCGTCTATGGGTCTGACAAGGTGCAGACACAAAATCTTCAGGAGAAACTTTTTCCCTTTTCCCTTCTCCTAAAGCACTGAGGTCTAACAGCCATCTATACAGCATGCACATTGCATAAAGTCCGACATTGTTTAATGTATATGGAAGAACACGGGTTATATGCAGATATGCCATTTAATTGGAGAAATGAGTATCTGTGGGGTTGGATAACCTTGGGATTGTGGAACCAACTCTCCATGATGCTGAGATACAACTCCATGTGTAATCTCACCTAATCCTCAAAAGCATTCTGAAAGCTACCATTACAAACTTAATTGAGAACACAGGCATGCAGGCTTGGAGTGCTTTGTTCCCTGGTCTTATGGTGATAGAAATGGGATTTGAAATCTGATTCCAGAGGCCAGATGGAGATCAGAGGACAGTCTTTGTTCTGAGTTCCTATTCTCAACCCTGGACTCTCAAGCCATTGAGGCATTCTCTGCCTGTCATGAGCTGCTAGATACGCTTCTGGAACCTTTAACAAAGACTGAACTATGGCTGAACATTCAGGAATGGCCAGCAGGAGTGGCCAGCAGGGGTGGAGGGCTCTGGCTATAGGAGAGGAGATACTCGCAAACACAGAACCCACAGAACCGAATTTTGAGGTTTACATGAGCTAAGCACAGGGTTAGAAAGGGCTTACTAACATTAACATTCAAAAGTCTAGGCTGGCAAGATGGCTCAGTGGGTAAAGGTGCTTGCCACCAAGACTTATGACCGCCAAGGCTCAAGCCTCTCAGCCCACGTGGTGGAAAGAGAGAACCAACTCCTGAAAGCTGTCCTCTGATCTCCATCCACGTGTGGGTCATGGCACACACCCTGATGCATACGCACAGAGACAAATAAATATATGTCATTTAAATTTTGGAGGGAAGAGGAAATTTACCTCTATTTTAAAAATTCAAAATGCCATCAGGCAGTAGTCGAAGATGCCTTTAATCCCACCACTTGAGAGGCAGAGGCATGTAGATCTCTGTGAGTTCAAGACCAGCCTGGTCTACAAAGGGAGTTCCAAGACAGCCAAGGCTACACAGACAGCCTTGTTTTGGTTCTTTGGTCTCGAAGAACTAAAACAACAACAACAACAACAATCAAAACACTTCTAACAAATTAAACTGGTTTAAGATAGCCCAAATGTCTATTATAGAAAATAGAGGGGGAGGGGTACACATAGAGTTTTATTCATCAGAACTTTTAGTGATGTCTCAGGAACTTTGGGCTCTTTGGTCTTCCCATCCCTGGTCCACAGTGTTAACTCCATCCTGAGAAGGTGCTTCTGATAGATGCAGAATGGCTATGAGTTGCCATCATGGTGAGCATGCCCTTCAACATGTTCCTGTGAAGAGAAGCCCACTTCCTGGGATGCTTGCTCTAAAGCGTTCAAAAGCTTCCTTTCTCAGAAGGCCTCTCCCCAAACCCCTGAGCCGTTTTCATCCCAGTCCCACATGGACTGTTGGGGAACAGTTGGGGACCTGTATTTTCATCCCATGTCTGCATCTCATGGAGGTCACTGTGGTGTTGACCTTGGCTCTGGGCACCCCTGAGCAGCTTTCTAAGCAGCAGCCATTATCAAGGAAACCGTGAAATCACCCGAAAGGATTGTTTGTGGATCCACGACCCTGTGAACATCTGAGGGATTTCGGTCTGTTCGTGGTGTCTTGGGTCTCGGGACGCGACCCACCCGCTATTTGTACACAACCTCATAAACACGACGTTTCGGTCTTTTGGGACCCTGTAAGCCCAAGGTAAACAAAAGGACTCAAGATACTTCGGTGAACTAAAAGATGGACTGGGTGCCCGAAGACGGCCTGTGTAGTGCCCCCTTTTCCCCTCTGGCTCCTTGCAATGAGTAAGAATTTCCCCCTCCCCAACTCTGTGGCACAACCTATTCCAGATGGTCAATTATCTGTCTCCCAGTTGGGAGAGGCTCAGACACCAATCAACTCAATTTACTCATTAGCTGGCAATGGAAGAAAGGATATTGGCTTAAGTAATCCAGTTTCCAGTCTGGCTCCAACTATTACAAGAACCCCATTTCTTTTTTTCTTCACCCTTAGTCTTCTATATGCCTCCACCCAGATAGTATTGGTTGGAGAAATGCAAAGGCCAGAAAATAGCCTCCCCCACATGGCTTGAGGCATCTGTTATTTTTCTGTTGTTGTGATATGACACCAAGAGCAAAAGCAACTTAACAGAGAACTCATTTATACTGACATCCAGTTCCAACAGGATAGTGTCCATAAGGGGAGGGCAGGCATGGAGACAGGGCTGTCTGGTCACATTTTGTTTGTACACAGGAAGCAGATGAGAATAGGAAGTAGGGCAAGTCTGTAGATTCCCAAAACCCAACCCCAGTGATATACTTCTTCCAGCAAGACTGCAACTCCTAAACAGTCTATAAACTTCCCAAACAGCACTGTCAACTGGGGACCAAGTGTGGCCAACTACAAGAGTCTATTAGGGACAGTTCTCATTCAAACCATATTACCAAGAAATAGGCAAAGAGAATCCTTAATGACACACTGATAGATTTGGGCGATCTGTAAGACCCAGACACTCACTCCCAAGACCTCATGACATCTCCTGTCTAAGACTCACTCTATGAGTTGCCCTTAACAAAGACTCTCATCTGGAACAAGCTTGATTTAGACTTCCCTGAGCTTTTTTGTTTTTTGACTAAGTCTGTCCTTAAATGGTGAACATAAGAATCTCACAAAGTCTACATAGCAAGAATTACCTACCCTGGGTGTCTGCTCACCTCCCTTGGCCTGCCAATCAAGCAAGAACTTCTCTACCCTCCATAGGTCCTCTTAGCAGTTCTCCACCTACCAATCTCTCCTCGGTGTCTTACTTAGGGATCCTGTTGCTGTGATAAAAAACCATAAGCAAAAACAACTTAAGGAGGAAAGGGTTTCTCATCTTACACTTCCAGGTCACATTCGCATCACTGATGGTAGTCAGGGCAGAAACTCAAGGCAGGAACCTAAAGGCAGGGACTGAAGAAGAGATAAGCTGAGGGCGAGGATGCTCACTGGCTTGCTTCTCATGGCTTACTCAGCCTGCTTTCTTATACAACTCAGAATTCCCTGCCCTGGGGTGGTACTGTCTCTCCACTTCCATAGGCTGGGCCTACCCACATCAATCCTTAATCAAGAAAATGCATTACAGACTTGCCCACAGGTCGTCTGATAGAGGTATTTTCTCCACTGAGGTTCCTCTTAACTTTTGTCAAGGTGACAGAAAACAAACAAACAAAAAACCCAGTCAGGATACACACTGTCCCCACTGTATTCAAAATGAGTCAATCTCTCTCCCCTATGATAAGTCTTATATCAGGTCTTCTTTCATCATAGCAGATGTCAAAATACTGTCCTTTATTACTGGAATCCTCAGGTTCAACTCCCCCTGCAGAGGATAACAGACAGCTGATGCAGGGACACCAAACTCCAGACTTCTGACTGCCAACCAAGCCATCTATAAAGGGCATGCCTACCACAGAGACACCTCTGGATGTTTGGCCATTTGGTACCATCATTCGACTCTTGCTCTTTCGTCCCTGGACCCCTTCTCTCTAGACAGATGTGTTCCCGAGAGATTTCCCCAGTGAGTCCTGTCTGCCTCATTGACTCTCTTCTTAGCATCCGGCCTGAGATGGTGGGTGGAGGCAGACTCTGCCATGGGAGGAAAGAGCTAAGCACTTCTGAGTAACTGTTTTACTTGTGACTAGTAAATTGTAATTGGTCACTGCAGGAAGACTGCACTGCTGTGGCCCAATCTTTTACAGTCCTGTGGGATGGGTAGCCAGGCAGAGAATACACTAGTGGGCTCATCGCTGTAGACTTTTGAGAAGTTTGGGACCACAAAATGGGGTAGTTGTCATGGAGATGATCATTGATAGTTTTGAGAAAAGCTTAGAAAGACTGATAGTGACAATCACTCACCCTTCGCAGCAAAAGCAGATTCTCATGGAAAACATCCTAACCTGAAGACTGGTCCCAGAGCTTCCCTTGGTGAGAATTGTTAAGTCAAGGACCATTGAGAATTAGTACCTTGAGTCCTGGACTGAAAACATCTGGATTCAACAGCTGAAGCCCTCTGAACTCCAAGGCCTGAAGAAGTGGCCCCCAAGCTGTTGGAGGTATCAGTTCTTTCCATGCCTGAAGATGATACGCAGGCTCTTCCACACAGGACAACACACCACCTGAGACCATGTTCTCATGATTTCTTAGCCACCCATAATGCGGGCAGAGAAGAGCCTGGCCTGCTAAGGGTAGAAAGAGGCTTCACCGTGAAGGATCTGAAGGGCTTGGGCAATGAATGGACAGAAAGAACCATGTGCTGGATAAAGTTGGTCAATGTGTGTCTTAGGGTTTTATTTCTGTGACTGTGTCACACCATGATTGTGGCATCTTATAAAGGAAAACATTTCATTGGGTCTAGCTATCAGTTCAGATGTTCAGTCCATTATCATCATGGCAGGAAGCACGATAGCATGCAGGCAGACATAGTTGTGGAGTGGCAGATGAGTGTTCCACATCTGGATCTATAGGCAGCAGGGAGAGACAGCCAACCACTAGGCCTGGCTTGAGCTTCTGAGATCTCAAAGCCCATCCCCCAGAGACATACTTCCTCCCACAAAGGCCGCATCATCGACAATAATGACACTCTTTATGTGTCTTTAGGGCCGCTTTCATTCAGGCCACATAGTGTGGCAACACTCTCTGACAGTAATGCTCCCCTTAACACTGCAGCAAACAATGCCCCAGAGTTCTGGGACAGCAACAGTATCATAAAATAATAGAGGTGGGAAGAGGAGAGACACTTAAGAGTTACAAGTCCTTGCTCCTCTTCCAGAAGATCCGAGTTTGAATCTCAGCATCCCCATGAGGTGGTTCACAACCACATGTCACTCCAGCTCTTGGGGAATCCAACATGAATGGTACTGAGTCTGGCCAATAGAGATTCAATAATAATAGTAGTAATAATAACAACAATAACAACAATGATTAATAGTGTACATTGATGCTCCTCATGGCAAAACAAGGATGCCCCAAAGACATGCGATTTCCCAAAGTAAACAACTGAGAGAACATGAAGATAGTTATCTCAACAGGAAGCTATATACGCCTTTGCTAGGCATCGAAAACTATCCACAGAGGAGAGTCTGTGATGGTCCTATAACAGTCCTTGTGACAGTCCCTCTGACAGTCAATTCTGATTATCAACTTGATGGAATTTAGGACCACCTAGTTGATGAATCTTTGCAGGACCAGAGGTGGCATTTCCAAAGAGGCTTACCTGAGAAGGAAGACCCACTTTGAATGTGGACGGCACTACTCCGTGAGCTGGGGTCCTGGCCTGAATCAAGAGGAGAAAGTGAGTAGCAGCCTTCCTCTCCCTCCACTTCCTGACTGCAGATGGCCTATGACGAGCTACCTCACACTCCTGCCAACATACCTTCCTGTCCATGATAGACTGCACCCTCAAGCTTCGAGCCAAACTAAACTCTTGTTTAAGTTGTCTTTGTCAGTGCCTAGTAGAAAGGGCCAAGTAGGAGCCTTTAAATTTACACTGATCCCTTGACCAAGATATTATAGTACTGAGAAAGATAACTAATGCAGTCCCTCTGAGGAAGATGTCCCCAGGGACATCACAGGAAGCCAACGCAATATCAGCCCTCTCAACTATCTGCCAAAGGGATCCAGAGCCAGGTACAAAGCTGTGTTTCTCAAAGTCTGCTGGATGTTGCTCTGTGCTGTAGCACTGGCTGTCCCCTGACAGAGGAGAGAGGCAGAGGGAGCCAGGAGGAAGAGTAGATTCTAGGGGATACTCCAGGTCAATCCCTACTTCTCAAATACGTACATGGAATGCACACCTGTGGCACTTAGCATCCCACAGGGTTCCCTGGCAGATGACTCTGCCTAGCAGAAAAAGATCAAGTAGGAGCCTTTAGAGTTGCACCCATCCCTAGGCCAAGATGTTAAAATAGAATCATATCCAGAGATTAGCGATACCCTCGCAGAGGTGAAGGAAGAGAAATGGTCCTGTTATGTCACATGCAGCTCACCCTATAGTCCCCAGGAAAACCTGGTGGACTCTAACAGTACTAGAACAGCCGCATGTATCAACAAGACTAGCAAAGATGCTGAGGAGAAGGCTAACAGAGGAGGGAAGCAATGGCCACAGCTTCCACCCTCTAGACTAGCTGCAGTGGAGGACTGGGGTTCACTTCCTCTCATCAAATGGGCCCAGCAAGATCCTTACATAGCTGATTCTAATGGCATAGACTCACCACAGAAGCACACAGCCTGCATCACCATCGGCCATCACCCCTAGGCCCAGGGAGTACCCTCCTGCAAGTGGCTTGGAGCTGGGTCCCTTCCTCACAGCTCTGACTCACTCTGATGGCCCCTGCCACTGGGTCATTGTAGATATGCAAAGCCCCCGATTCCTTCCTCAGTTCAAACACAACTCTACATGAGCACTCTGATTCATGGCTCCAGGAAGGATTACCTGAGACCTCTGTTGCAATTTGGGGATGACCTATCTTCTCGCCTTAACTTCCATGCAGAACACCCCTCCATACACCTTCCTTCATCTTTGAACCTATTTCCTAAGTTAGCCAGCTTGAGCAAGCCAGCCCCTCAACGCAAAACTCATGTTCATCTGGAAAAGAGGTGACCGAGCCTTCCCCAGGGATGTTTTCTGGGGGTGCATGCCAGTGCCCTCAGCAAGAGCCCCAGGAATAGGTAGATGCAGTCACATGAGTTCACTCATAGCGCCAGCCCTTGGGTCCTTCTGCTTCCTTTGAAACCCCTGCCAGACGAAAGCTGAGTTGTGTTCTCACTAGAGTCTGTCCAGGGAACACAGTAAATGCTCAATAAAACTCCAGACTGTCTGGAAAAAAGGCTCATGTGCTCATCAAGAGGGTATGCAGTCAGCCCAGGGTTTCCCGCCTTCGTGCAGAAACTTGGATGTACCTTGATCCTTGCAGACTGGATAGTCCCAGAGGGCTCATCACCCGCCCTGGCGTCTTCTCACTCCACCGGTGACCACTGAAACAACACACACCAAACACTCTGCACCAGTGCCCAGTGGCTCTGACTGGTGCCCCCTTTCCCCTGTCATCCAGCAGTCTCTGGCATCATCCAGTCTTTCAGGCTTCAGTGAGGAGAGGAAAAGCATCTATGGCTGCCCTGGGCGAGCTCCTGAAACAAATAAAACAGCTCAACAAACTCCAGAACGGACTCCCACCAGCTGCACTTGGGGCCCTCCCCTGACCTTGTCCAAAGTCAGTCAGTCATCATCCCAGAACAATACTGCCCAGAGCAAGGGTCCATGACAGTGCCCCAGAACATCCAGAGCTTCAAGGTGCTATGTGGCTGAGTTCCTATCTTGACCCAGCCTCTGTGTGGCCTTGAGCCACTTTCAGAGCCACACAGAGGCAAAAGGGAGTGCCTACCAGCTCCTCGAGAGGATAAAAAGAAAGAGCATCTGGCACACAGAGGCGCTTTTGAGCTTCCTTACCACAGTGGGATTAACTTCCACAGCACTGCAGTGTGTCAGAGCTGGCGAGAGCCAGCAAGTATCTTGTCCAACTTTTAGTTGAGTATTCAAGGGTTTCAACCCCTGGGGCTTTTGTCTTATGGCTGACCTCATCCAAAATGGATCTCAACAAAGGGAGAGTCAAAACTTTTACTCAAAAGAAAAACACTGGAAGGTGTATTCTCCGACCCTGGACCTGCGAGTCTGTTGTAACCACTGGATTGGTCTGACATATATCATGACAGGAGAGAGAAGGATGGGGGTGGAGGCTAATCCGAAGAACTCACTTGAATTCAGTGACCTCCCTCATATGTCCCCCGAGTCTAGCCCAGGGCTATAACTCAGAGACTACATCAGCAAGATGGCCTGGGATGCTTCCAAAGAGCAGAGCCGGTGGAGGCATGGCTTTCTAAATCACTAAGGCACAGTCTGTTCCCAAGGAACACAAAACTAATGAATTAAGAGAACTCAAGAGCTCCTCAACAGAGGCTTCTGGGAAGGTTTGAGCAAAGCTTAGTCCTTGGCTCAGTCAAGTCACCAAGCGTCTCTCTTTCTAGGTCTCTACTCTGTCTCCTGTGCACGCCTCCCTCTCCTCTTGGCCACAAAATGGCTGCCAGTAGCAACAGCTACCTCTTAGTCCAGTAGAGAAATAGCTCCTCTAAGCGAACTCCTGAGAAAGAACAACCACTAGAAAGCTTCCATCTCAGAAGTTCCCAGCAAACAGGACTCTAGCCAGTGACTGAGGCCAGAACATTAATCGGGAAGCATCAACTCAGACCAGCAAATCTCCTGGAGAAGGACAAGGGACAACTTTCTCCTTGAAACACAAGGATTATGTGACAGATGCAGATCCCAACACCCCAGGCTATGCTACACCTCCGCAGTTCGCCACTAATATTGAGCCACTCAAGTGAGTTCACCTCGTGCTGCTCTCCACTCTTATGAGGGCAGTGTGGGGGAACTTGGCTCTTCCTCTGCACAGATGCAGCTTCCTGGTGGACAGATGTTCAATGGGAGAAGCTCAGGACCTCTAGGTTCTCAAACCCAGTTTTCCATATTGTTCCGTGGAGCAATATCAGACACCTTTGTAATTTCAATAAAAAGGGGCTGCCCAGAGACAGAGAGGAAGCCAAACAGACCATGTTGGGTCTCCTTATCTTTGAGGCTCTCACACTGGTCTGTGGCCCCACTTTAGGCCATGTCTCCTGCATCCACTCATTCCTCACAGCACGTTAAATCCATTCTGTGTCCACTGCTAGTGCCAAATCTCTCCAGCCTCTGCCTCCAAAGCTTGCGTCCTCAGGCCTTAGACTACCTCACTAGTTTTTGCTTCCTTTGTGGCCCTGGGATGAGTCTAGGCTATCCACACCACTGTGGGCCACCATAGGCGCTCAGCTGTGCCACTGGACTTACCTCGAACTCATCTATCTGCCTGAGAGATCCTTGCGGGGGTGGGGGGGGGCTTACTTTATCTCTCCCAACATGCTTTAACTCTGCTAAAATTCAAGCACAGACCACAGTTTAGACCCCCAAATGATGCCTGTTGGGCCACTGGGTCTACTTTTCTCTTTGTCAATCTCATCTATGACCAATAATGGATGGAGCTGCTGTGACCTGCTCAGTGTTAATTGGGCAGTGACAAATGCTACATAAGGGGAATTGGCCATCCCTGAAGACAATGCTCTGACTGGGCCAGAAGTGGCCCCAAGCTACACACACACACACACACACACACACACACACACACACACACACACAGCTTTGAAACTTTGCAAGCCCAGCAGACAGAGGAAGTGCACACTCTATACTTGGTGCCTCTCTACAGCTCCTCCACACTTCTGCCTATGCACACCCAACTGCTAGGCTTATCCTTGATGTGATCTCATGGGGAGCAGAAAGCCAAAAGGAGACAAACGATCCGCCTGCTCACTCAATAGTCCAAAACCTGTTGTTGGCAGCCACCTGTGCAGCCTGAGGTGGCACTGGGGTAGACAAGAGCTATGGACTGATGTCACATCTGTGATTAATAATGACTGTCAACTTGACAGGAATCCAGAGTCCAGGCACATCTGTGAGAGATTGTCTACACCAGGTTGTATGAGGTGGGAGACCAGTCCTAAATATGGGCTGGGGTCACAGACTTCATAAGAAGGGGAGCTGAGCATGAGTAATGACTGTTTTCTGCTTCCTGACTGAAGACAATGCGACCAGCAGCCTCAGGATCCGGCCACAGCGCCTTCCCCACCATAATGGACTATATCCCCTCAGACTGTGAGTCCTTCCTTCCTCCCTCTCTCCTTTCTTCCTTCCTTCCTCCCTTCCTTCCTTTCTTCCTTCCTTCATTCCTTTCTTCCTTCCTCCCTCCCTCCCTTCCTTCCTTCCTTCCTTCCTTCCTTCCTTCCACTGCTTTAGTGTGGTCACCGCAGCTTGTATGTTGCAGGACTGTTTCTCTCACGCCAGCTCCATGCTCCCCAACAGTGAAGCTGCAGAGTTAAGACAGGAGTTAAGCCAGAGAAGCCACTGGGGGAACAGAGTTAAACCCCAGGAACCTTAGCCAAGTCCTTGCTTTTCTTTTTACATTTTGAGACAGGATCTTGCTCTGTTGCTGAAGCTGGCCTCATAATTACAATCCTCCTGCCTCAGCTTCCCTAGTTCTGGAATTATAGGTATTTGCCACTATGCCCGGTCCAAAGACATCACGACAAGAATGCCTGTCTCTAGCCCAAATCCGAGTTTTACGATTGGAAACGGGGATGGAGGCAGGCAGAGAGGGGATATCTACAAGGAACGACCAAGCATCAAGAAAGGCTCAGAATCCTTTCTACCTGCATATCCGTATTGTGTTAGTCACTCTTGCAAAGATGTGACCAAAACTCCTGAGAACAACTTAAAAGAAGTAAGATTCCTTAGCTCCATTTCAGAGGAGTCCTATGACTCTGTGGAATCATGCTCTTGGGAGAGTGTCATGGGCAGAGGGTGAGGGGGTTGGGGGGGGGCAGAGCTGACTCTAACTTCCAGCCTAGGTGCAGTATGAAACAGGAACTATTAGGTCCAGGCCCCCAACCAGGAACCTACTTCCTCTTGCAGGAACTGGCCTCCTAGAGCTTCCAACCACCTTCCAAAATAGCTCCCCCAGCTGAGGCCCAGGCATTCACTACAGGAGCCTGTGAACTCATTTTATATTCAAATCCTACCAAGTAAAGAAAGGAAAGGTAAGACAGACAGGACCTTCCAGCTGCCTGCTGGCTAAGTCAGAAATGCTGGAACCTAATCGGTGGACCTAATCGGTGAGACAGCAAAGAACATTCTAGGCCCATGAAATGGCCATGCAGAATGTGAGAGGTGATGGCCTGTCAAGGACACAGGTGGTCCTCTGTGGCTCCATCAAAGCCGGAAGAACAGATGAAGCAGCAGAGGTATCTGGGCCAATGGGCAGTGCATTCTTGTCACGGCTGTTGGGGGATACTGTACTTACTATCCTTGATTTGGACATAACCACATCATCACTTTGACCCATGGGAGTCCCACGGGGAGGAAGGAATGTGCTTCAAATGCCTCTGGCCTCCTGCCTGCGCTTTGCAATCATAGATCTTGGGGCTGGAGTCGGGTGGAGCAGGCCAGGGACTCTATGCTCAGCTTGCACCCAGCCCTGCTGACCTAGTCAAGACCAGTCACTTGCTGGCCCACGGGAACAAGCAAGAACAAGAATTAAAAAAAAAAAAAAGTTTACCTCTGCCTGGCGCAGAGACTGTGGTCATTTGTCAGCTAAGTCTGCCTTGGAGCATAGGTTGGACATTTGGGGAGTAGCCTGGAAGCAAAGAGAAGTCATTCAACAGTGTAATGCAGACCCTCCCTGCATATGAGCAGTACCATTCCAAGGGCTTGTCCTTGCACATAAAGGAGACAGAGCAGAACAGGTCACAGAGTGTGTAACAACTCCCAGCTCAAGTCTGCGTGAGTAAAGGGTCCCTTCCTAGTTGAATCCTGTAACAGTGCAGGGCATGTGGAACACTCCTATTTTCTGTCTTTAGCTTCATTGTGTCTGGGGTGTGTGTGTGTGTGTGTGTGTGTGTGTGTGTGTGTGTGTGTGTGTGTGTGTGTAGGTGCTCATGAAAGCCAGGAGAGGGCATCAGATACCCAGGAGCTGGAGTAACAGGTAGCTGTGAACTGCCTAATCTGGATGCTGGGATTAGAATCTAGCAGCAAACATTCTCAGGCACTGAGCCATCTCTCCAGCCTCTTTTCGGTCTTAAACAAACAAACCCCGTTTCTGCTGGGTATGGTGAGCAGTAGTACCTCCAGTGCTCAGGAGGTAGAAGCAAGGGGATCTCTGTGAGTTCCAGGCCAGCTTGGTCTACATAGAGAGACCCTGTCTCAATACCCTCCACCAAAAGGAAGAAGAAGGGGGAGGAGGGATAGGGGAAGGAAGGAGAGAGGGAGGAGAGAGAGAGAGAGAGAGAGAGAGAGAGAGAGAGAGAGAGAGGACACTTTTCACTTGTAACAATGGGACACTTGTCTCTGACTCCAGCACTCTCTTCAGAACCTCTGCCAGCCTAACTTGGGTTGCCAGTAGATGTCACACAGCAGGCTTGGTCTCTCCTTGGGATGATGTTTGCTTTCTCTTGGATGTGCAGCATGCCAGCACAGTGCCTGGCACAAAGGAAGTGCTGGCAAATGAACAGCTCACAGCTCTTAGGAAGTGGGCTGTGGCCCATGCCTCAAGTGCTTGTTTGTCCAGCTGCTAATATGCACCCAACTGTGCATGCATCTCTCTCTCTCTCTCTCTCTCTCTCTCTCTCTCTCTCTCTCTCTGTCTCTCTCTCTCTCATGCACACACACACACACACACACACACACACACACACACACACACACACACACAGTGTCTGTTCTTTCTTCTCACATTTGAGATCCCGAACCTCCCTCCCCCTACTCTGCGCCACTCATCCTCCACCACAGTCACTCTTCCTTCTGCTTCAGTAATACCTAGGCAGGGGACAGAGTGACATCACGGAACCCCGTGAGTCAAGGCATCTACAGTAGGAAAAACACGGGTGCCTGTCGCACACAGGCATCCCTGGCCACTGAGCCAGCAGCCCATCTCTGAGAGCCAGCTGACGCAGTGGCTTGTTGATGCTCTGTATTTATACAGCATTTCCCACATCAATCTTGGTCTAAAATGGGAGATGATGTCATTGAGCGGTAAAACAAATGTAGTCTGTAGAAAAGCCTACTGGGGCAGGGCTGGGGGGTGGGGGGTGGGGAGGGGGCAGTGCTTGTTTGTCCTGTATGGGTTGTAAGGTGAGTGCTGATCTGTCCAACAAAGACCAGGAGCTGGGAAAGTCCTTACTGCCTCCCCTGACCCCAGGGACCTGTCCCTTTCTAGCAGTTGTTCCCAATAAAAGAATCCCCTGGGAGGGGCCTAAGGAGGCACATTAAGATTCATGCCCCCAGTTTAATTCCTGGAATCTCACCCAGTAAGGGGAAGAGACAACTTCTCGCTAGTCCAGCTAAAGGTTGCCAGGCAGCTCACAGCCATTCTCTTTCTTGCCTTCCTCGTGAATTCTATCTAAAAGGCTGGCTGTAAAGGCACTCCTGCAGAAGGTGGAGTTTGGAGAGGCTGTGCTGAGCAGAGAGGAGCTGTTGCACCTCAGTGGCCATGGCAGCAGGGCTAGCCATGGTGTTGAATAGGCATGCTAAAGACTAACAGTGTCCACGCAGAAGAGGGACCTGGTACAGATATCTCACCCAGGCAGGGGTTGGTGTTGGTGGCTGAAGCCCAGAAAGTCAGGGCCTGACTGGGTGAGGGCTAGTTATTTAGAGTGATGGTCCCTGTGATGTGCCAGGACAGGGTGCTGGAGCCACACTAGAGGTGACAAGATAAAGTTCCTCATTGCCAAGAAGTGCTGTTAAGGATATAGGAAAAAAGGGTGTAAGTATCTTGGGATTTCTATTGCTGTGAAGAGACACCATGACTAAGCATCTCTTGTAAAGGAAAACATTTCATTGGGGCTGGCTTACAGCTCAGAGGTTCAGTCCCTTATCATCATGGTGGGCAGCATAGTAGCATGCAGGCAGACATGGTGCTGGAGAGGTAGCTGAGAGTTCTACATCTGGAACCATAGGCAGCAGGAAAAGAGACAGTGACACTAGACCTGGCTTGAGCATCTGAAACCTCAAAGCCTGCCCCCAGTGGCACACTTCCTCGAACACTTCCTCCACCACTTCCTTAGCCACACGAACTCCAACAAGGCCACACCTCCTAATAGTGCCCTTTCTATGAGCCTATGGAGGCAATTTTCATGCAAACCACCTCAGTGATAATGAATTGCTTCTGTGTGTTAGACTGGGTGGATAGAGAAAGAGGGGTGGATAGATGATAGAGGGGTTGATGGATAGACAATAGATAATTCATAGGTGGGTGGATAGATAATTGATGATAGAACAAATGAGAAAGAGCTAGGTACATAGATGATAGATAGATGATAGATAATGGATAGATAGATAGATAGATAGATAGATAGATAGATAGATAGATACTTAGATAGATAGATAGATAGATAGATAGATAGATATATACATACATACATACATACATACATACACACATAGCTAAATGATATATACATAGATACATAGATGGTAGATAGATATATAGACGGACAGACTGATAGATGATAGATAGATAGATAGATAGATAGATAGATAGATAGATAGATAGATAGAAGTGGTCATGGACCCAGCACTCGGGAGGCAGAAGCAGATGGATTTCTGAGTTCGAGGCCAGCCTGGTCTACAAAGTGAGTTCCAGGACAGCCAGGGCTATACAGAGAAACCCTGACTCCAAAAACGAAAAAAAAAAAAAAAAAAAAAGAAGTGGTCATGGATATGTGAGTGAGTGAGTGAGTGAGTGAGTGAGTGAGTGAGTGAGTGAGTGTATGTGCAATCATACACATGTGTGAACATATACTTCCCAGATCTGACAGCCGGGACTATCTAGGAGCAGCAATGGCCCAGGAAAGTAAACATCACAGAGAGTCTCCCCTGGTGCCCTACTCTCCCCCTGGAAGGAGCGGCCTCACCAGCACTGATCATGATGGGCTTTTCTCAGCCTATAATCAGGAACTGGGAGGAGCCGCCTGCTATCAGGATCTGAGTCCTGCCAGTAATTGTGTGAACTTGGCCATAGATCCTTTGCCAGGTCCTCAGCCAGTCTCTATAGTGTCACTCAGCAAAGACACACCCTTCACCAAGCCTTGCAAACTAGCTGCCTCCTGTTAGAAAGGACCTTTCTTACAGGACTCCATGCAAAATGGCAGCAAGTAGCCAAGGTGGACCAAGCATCATTCTCCAATGATTTCCTTGGACCAGAGAGCCAGCTATGAGGAGGTACATCCTCGCTGCTAAGAACAGAACACCAACACACAGATCAGTTGAAGGAGTTGACTTCAACCCCCAAACTCTCTAAAGGGCCAGGGCCTAAGGAGGTGAGTAGGACAGAGGGACAGTGAGCTTCAAATGCAGGCATTTAGGGGCTGGAGACATAGTTTAGATTGATCAGTTGCTGCTCTTACAGAGGACCCGAGTTCAATTCCCAGCACTCCTACAGGGTGACTTACAACTGCCTGTAACTGTAGCATTAGAGGATTTGATACTTTCTCCTGGCCTCTGTGGACACATATGGTGTACACACACACACACACACACACACAGTAATGTTGGAGATTATGTAAATGTGCTAGGACATAACTCTGCAACTCACTTTCCCCTCAACAGTTGGCTTTGTGCAGACTTCTATGTTGTACCTGATCCTTGCTCTCCCTGCCCACCACACGCTATTCCGTGTTACAAATACTACCTTCCCAGCCAGTGTTAAACTGACCGACATTTGATTGTGCCCAGCATTACTATTTACAACGCTGCACTGGAAACTCTCGCACACCACTCTGCACACACATCTAACAATTTCTCTAGGGTAGACACTCAACGGTGCAGTTTCTGGGTCATAGGCTATGCACATTTTTATGCCCTTTAAAAATATTTAATAGATCCTGCCAAACTTCTCTCCAAAGTGGCTATACAAATTTATAGTCTCTCTGTAGCGCGAGAGAATTCCCCACTTGCTCACCAACTTGAAGTGTGGTTTCCAATCTGCAAGATTGTGTTCATTTGTATTTCTGATGCATTGGGAACTTGGCTTCGTGTTTTTGCCTCCTTTCTGAGCCTTTTCCAGCAGCAGCTCAGAAAGAAGGCTAAGCAACACGTGGCATCATGTGGCAGGATCGTCTCTGCAATGAGGGACTCTGGAGTTGACTCAGAGTCTCTGCTGCAGTGACTGAATAAAGTGGAAGGTGGCCCACTAAGGCTCGGCAAATCCAAACCGCCCAGTAGATGCCAGGTATTGATTAGCATTATTGTTACCATTCCAACGTTTCTCTTATGGGACAGGAAGCTGTCGTCACAGTTTCCCATAATCCCCTGTGTCATCTCTCCCCTTGAGGAAGACTGGACTTGGCACTTGTTTCCAGTGAATGGAACACAGAAAAATGGTAGTGTTTGCCTCTACAGTTAGCTTTGAAGGGCCTGGGGCTCCCCTCCCATTGCTCTTTCCCTTTGTGCACTTCAGGAAATGATCTGTTGTGCTGAAAGCTCTCACATGACAGGAACTGGGAGGAGCTGCCTGCTATCAGGATCTGAGTCCTGCCAGTAATTGTGTGAACTTGGCCATAGATCCTTTGCCAGACTTCTGATGAGGACAGAAACTACAAGAAACCTGAAGAAGATGTAACTAAATCATAGTCAGATTTCATGCATACAAAATTGGGAGGTAATGGATTGGAGGTAATGCTTTAAGATCAGTTCTCTTATTCTCTCTTCGTGTGGATTCCAAGAATCGAACTCTGGTAGTCAGGTTTTACAGCAAGCTCTTTTACCCACTGAGCCATCACGCCATCCCTGACTACTTTTCTTGACACTCACTAAAACTTGTATTTCCCCCTCCTCAAACATGGCAATAAGATAAATAGAAGACAGACAGACAGATAATAGATATGGCATAGGTAAAGGTGTACAACTAAACATACTTCTGGGTAGTTTCTGAGGATAGAAGGCTGTGTTTTCTGGGTAGTTTCATACCTCATGGAAGGCAAGTTTGTGCAACAGTAGCCTCAAAGACTCAAGAGTCATGGACTTAGCTGTGAGGTTAGAACTGTTGTCCTGTGTAGGCTTAGATTTTTCAAAACCTACTTTATTAAGGGTTCTTAAATGCTTCAACCTCCCTTTAGCCCACCACCCACCAGAGGTAGTGGAAAAGAAAGGTTAATGGGAAACAGGGGTTGTGGGCCTGTTTAGAAATAGTTCTTTGGGGAGATTCCAGTCTCCGTTGTCAGCAGTCCAGCCCACTCGGTCATCACCACTCACAAATCAGCAACGGCGGCTCCATCTCTGCCAAGTCCACAAGAAGCTGTTGAAATATCACGAGTTCTTTGGTGAGCTGCTCTCTATGAAATCACTGCAAGGGAAGATCAGCAACGTGCTGCAAGGCAGAGTAAAACCAGAGTATCGTCAAGTGAAGATGAGCGAGGCAGCACAAGGTGAACGGACGCCAGAGCCTCTCCCACCATCAATACGTGGGGCCATACTTATATTCTTTCTAAACATCGCGTGGCCTCTCACGTGTCTGCTTCAGCAAAGCATCGTATTACATAACTGGGTTTCCAAAGAAATTTCCACTTCAGTCTTGCTTTGGCCTGTCACTTCTCTCTTGACATCTTTTCCTTAACTGTACAAAACAGTTTTAGAGAGAAACTCCCATGGAAATACAGAAATATATGATAGAGCCAAGCTTCTAACCCACAGTGTACATGCGCGCTCACACACAGACACACAAATATTACTTCGAGACTTTATAACCTTGGAATCTCTGTCTCTTTGAGTTCCTGTGTATAAGATTATTCCCTCTGCAAACAGAAGCAACTGGACATCTTCCTTTCAAGTCTTATACCTGCTACTTTTTCTGGCCATGTTGCTCTGGCTGAGACTTCTAATGCTACACTAAATAAAAGCAGAAGGGTGGTCACTCTCAACTTGCCCTGAGTCAAAAGCCACTTTCAGACATGCCCTGTTCAGAGCACACTCAGCTGGGGTTGCTATTTGTAGCCTTTATTGTAGGTATCTTTCTACACTTAATTTGTTGAGTCTTTATCATAAAAGGTTGGAGTTTCTCAAATGTCTTTTCTGATCCCTTGAGGTATCCCATGACTTTTGCCATGGTGTGGTAAGTCAGGCTCATTGATTTGCATGTGTTGAATACCATTGCATTCTAGGAATGAATCCAACATGATATATGCAGTAAAAAATAAATTAAATGTACACCCCTTTGGAAACAGATAAAATGCTCAACACCAGGGTGCTGTAACAGCAGTGGTCAGGGGCAGTTCTGCTGAGTGCATGTGGAAGGAAGGAGCTGGGCTTATCTGCCAGAGAATAAAATAAGAGCAGAGCCCATCAGTTCTTCTACTCTTCCTTATTCTAGAAACAGCAGCAACTTCTCGTACTTTGCCAGCCTCGTCCCTGACACAGAATGGTGAAGGCTGAGGTGGATGACTTGCCCATATGGTACCTGGACACTAGGGCTGCCATCACCAACTCCTTCACTGACCTCAACTCCAGGGTCTACATGTTCCAGTACGATACTACTGACAGCAAGTTCCACAGCGTAGTCATGGCTGGGAATAGGAAACTAGTCACCAGCAGGAAGGGCACCTCAAGCTTCAGGGAACAGAAGCCTGCTAACACCAAATGAAGTGATGGTGTCTTGTGAAGTCTACTGTTGTCTTCACCACCATGGAGAAGGCCAAATCCACTTGAAGGGCAGAGCCAAAACAGCCACCATCCCTGCCCCTTCTCCTGATGTTCCCGTGTTTGTGATGGTTGTGAATGAGGAATATGACAACTCGCTCAAGATTGTCAGCAATGCATCCTGACCCACCAACTGCATAGCCCCTGGATAAGGTCATCCATGACAATTTTGGCATTTTGGAAAGACTTATGGCCACAGTCCATGCCATCCCTGCCACCAGAAAACTGTGGTGAAGCTGTGGTGTAATGGCTGTAGAGCTTCCCAGAACATCATCCCCATATCCACTAGTGCTGACAAGGCTGCAAGGTCATCCCACAGCTGAACAGGAAGCTCCCGGCATGGCCTTCCATGCCCCTACCCCCAATGTGTCCATCAGGGATCTGACAAGCTGCCTGGAGAAAGCGGCCAATGATGATGACGTCAAGGTGGTGAAGCAGGCATTAGAAGACCCACTAAAAGGCATCCTGCCTATATGAAGGCCAGGTTATCTCCTGCTCCTTTAATAGTGACAGCCACTCTTCCGCCTTTGAAGTGGGCCTGGCATTACTCCCAATGACAACTTTGTTAAGCTTGTTTCTTGGTATGACAATAAATATAGCTACACCAATGGATGGTAGGCCTCATGACCTACAAGGCCTCCAAGGAGGGAGGAGCCCTGGACCACCCACCCCAGCAAGGACCCGAGAACCAGAGAGGGGCCCTGGGCTGTCCCTGTCCCAACTCAGCCTCCAACACCTCCCAGAAGAGGAGGGGCTTAGGGAGCCCCACTCTCTTGCATACCATCTATAAATAAATAATAAAATAATAATAAAATTAATAATAAATAAATAAAAATAAATAAGAGCTGAGCATGGTAGGATCCACTTGGGAATGAGAAGGTTGGGATGGGATGCTGTCTTAGTCAGGGTTTCTATTCCTGGACAAAACATTATGACCAAGAAGCAGTTGGGGAGGAAAAGGTTTATTCAGCTTACATTTCCACATTGCTGTTCATCACTGAAAGAAGTCAGGACTGGAACTCAAGCAGGTCAGGGAGCAGGAGCTGATGCAGAGGCCATGGAGGGATGTCCTTTACTGGCTTGCTTCCCCTGGCTTGCTCAGCCTGCTCTCTTATAGAACCCAAGACTACCAGCCCAGGAATGCCACCACCCACAAGGGGCCTTTCCCCCTTGATCACTAATTGAGAAAATGCCTCACAGTTAGATCTCATGGAGGCATTTCCCCAACTGAAGCTCCTTTCTCTGTGATAACTCCAGCCTGTATCAAGTTGACACAAAACTAGCCAGTATAGATGCCATAAAAATTGCAGTAAGGGTGCATGCTCTCCTGGGACAGGGTAGGAAGAGGAGGCTGGCTTAGAGTGTTACCCAGAAACATCAGGCTTGGGGTTCCTTTCACTGTCTCCACCAATCTTTCAGTCAGCTTCTACTGAGCAGAGGGCTGGGAGGTGACAGGGTGCTGGCTTTAGGGGGACCTTTTCTGGGCCTCCTTTGCTACTTTCCAAGATAAATACTCCGTCTAAAACCTTACAGCCTGCACCTGTTTCCTTTGACTTAAAGGCTCCCTTAAATGATATTTTCAATTAGTAGATGTCTTTCTAAAGCAGATTGGAAGACAATTTTTATAGCTAAAATATTAATTTCCTCTTAGCAGACTCCCCCACACAAGGGGGTGTGAGAGAGGAGGCTTCCCGACTCCCCTCCCTCATTAAAGGTTTCACTGTGAAATCCAGGCTGCTCCTCTATGGACGTACAGACCCTTTCATTCTAGAGGAAGCAGCAGCGGTGCTGGCTGTGGCCCAGACAGCCCCGGCTCAGCAGAGGATGGTTCTGATGGCTCAGGGGTGTCTTGAGTTTCAGCTTTGGCCAAAGCCTGCTCCCGTCTGCTTTCCTGCCCGCCTAGTGGGTCAGCCCTGTCTAGACAGGCAACCCCATAGATCATTTCCATTGTCAGCTCTCCCCTTCCTTCACCCACTCATGACGGTGAGTTCATGAGTAAGGAGATCCTGCGTGGTCTGCCTCCTGGTGACTAGCAGGGGAGAGGAGGGGAAGAGGCCTCTGTGTTCCATACAGGGAATAGATAATAGCCTTGTGGACTAGTCTCTCCATCCCCATGGCTTCCTAGAGGGAAGAAAGCCTTTAGAACTAACAGGTATTGCAGTTGATACAAACAGTCCCTGACTTAGTTTTCCCTATATTATCATATGCAAAAACAACATGTCCTATAGGAACTAGACTTCAGACTTTGGGCTTTGTTCTGGTCTAGTCTAAAACCCACAGCCTGTTTCCTTTAACTTAAAGCTCCCCCTAAATGATGGCTTAGATCTCAACCTCCCTTTAAGCCCCTGGGTCAAAGGTTTAGTCCTCAACCTGGCAATATTGGGACACGGTAGAACCTTTAGGAGGGCATAGGCCATGAAGAGTATAGACTTGAAGGGACTAGCAGCATGCCTGTCACTCTGCCCGACCCTGCTTGCTTCTGAGGTAAGCCATGGTGTCCCTACCACACTTCCAGCACAATGAGCTGCCTCAACACAGGCCCAAAGGCAATGGAACATTCCATACTGAGCCAAAATAAAACTTTTCTCTGCTTAAGCAGATGATCTCAGGTGTGTACGGGAGACCAACATACGGTACAATCCTCTCTCCGAGTACTGGGCCGCCACAGCAAGCCCATGCTTGTCCATGTGCTCAAGGGGGTCAGCAGTAGAGATGTTGAGAGGCAGCTGTGGGTAAGCTGGCAAAGACGAGATGTCAGGCGGTGTCTACACGCAGTGTTTGCTGCATGGCGTGGGTTAGCTGGAATGGCACCTCTTCTTCAACCCAGGAACTCCTACATTTGCTGTTCTGGGCTCTTTTACCTCCAAACAATGGGATTGGTCTAGTTCCTAAGGCTGGCACTGACCAACAGGAGAAAGGAATGGCAGGCACCCTGGTTTCCTCTCTATTGCTTGGGGAGGAAAGGGTTTATTTGGCTTATGTTTTCAAGTCATAGTCTGTGCTGGTTCGATGTCTTGTTTGTCGGTTGTAGTTGGCTGGTTAGGTTGTGGTTTGGTTTGGGTTTGTTGGTTTGGTTTGTTTTTTTTGTTTTTGTTTGGTTTTGTTGTCAACTTGATACAAGTTACAGTTATTGGGAAAGAGGGAGTACCAAATGAGAAAATGCCCCCATCAGACTGGCATAGGGAAATGTGTAAAGCTCTCTCTCTCTCTCTCTCTCTCTCTCTCTCTCTCTCTCTCTCTCTCTCTCTCTTGTTTTGTTTTGAGACAGGGTCTTATAATGAAGGTCTGGCTGGCCTGGTACCTGTTCTGTAGCCCAAGATAGCCTTGAACTCACAGAGGTCCTCTTGACTCAGCCCCCACCTCCACCTCCACGCCATCCCTGCATGCTGGGATTACAGGCTTGTACCGCCATGTGCTGCTGTGGGGCATTTTCTTGAATGGTGATTGAGGATGAAAAGCCCAAGCCACAGCAAGCAGTGGTATCCCCAGGTGTGTGGCCCTGGGGTACATAAGAAAGCAGACAAGCTAGGAGGAGAGCCAATGAACAGCTTCCTCCTCAGCTCTGCTTTAGTTCCTGCCTCCAGGCTCCTGCCTTGAGGTCCTGCCCCAGCTTCCCTGGATGATGGGTAACTATAAGCTGAAAATAAACACCTGTCTCCCCAAATTCCTTATTGTCATGGTGTTTTGTCACAGCGAGAGGAAGCAAACGAAGAGACAGTCCATCACTAAGAGAAGTCAAGGCAGGAACTGAGTCAGATACTATTGAGGAATGCTGTTTGCCGGTTTGCTCACTGACTCGTGGTCAGCTAGCTTTCTAATACACCTGCCTGAGGATGGTGCTACTCACAGTGGGCTGGGCTCTCCTGCATCCATTAGCAATCAAGAAAAATCTCTAATAGACCTGGTCATGGGCCAAGGAGAGGATTCTTCAGCTGAGGTTCCTTCTTCCCAGGTGACTTGAGGTCGTGTCCAATTGATGATGAGTGCTAACCAGCATAGGCAGAGTCCTGTCCACTGACCACTAGGGTAGAGTCCAGACCTCAGGAGAGAGTGACTAGAACTAGCAAGTAAACGCACAAGATGCCCAGTCCTAATTTTGGATAAATATCCATTTCTTCCACTAAATTTTTTTTATTATTATCTGAAAATCGAACCTTCCCAGGCAGCCTATCTTGCCTGTGGTTGAGTGGACTTTGGGAGGAATGGCCCGAAAGAACAGAGTAAGCCGTGGCTTCCAGTTCCTTGTGAGGATTCAAGACCCCGCACATGCAGTACGGTCATGGAAGCGCTTCTCCCGCAGTGATATTTCCAGTGGCGGGCTGTGAACAGAGCCACCACTGAGCAGGGTCTTTGTAGCTCAGCTTCCTCTCTGCTGCCCAAGGCTCATCCCATGTCTCCCACTTGATTCTGAAGGCATCCTGACCATCACCTGAGATTCCTTCCCTGAGAACGCATTCTTCATTGGAGTTTCTCGAAACCCGCCTCCTGCCTCATGGAGTCCCAGCACAGCCATGACCTCGGCCCCAGATGCCAACCCTAGTCTTTCAAAGAGGACCAGGCAAATCGTAGGCTTGCTGAGCAGGGGGCCCACTTCTCAGGCAGAAGTTCCGCTCACCCTAGCTCGGTCAGGTACACTGCAGAAATATTTTGGCCTGGCCCTCGCCACCTTCCTCCACGCCTTTTGTGGTTTCACAAGGAAAGAGACCATTTATGGGGTGGAGTTTAGTGCAACTTAGGCGCTGTGTCCCAATGTCAGCTGCATTTCATTTGCCCCAAAGGCCGGTGCTGGCAGGGGCAGGCCGTGTCTGCTCTCCTTTCCCTCTAATAAAGAGGCCCTGGGGTCCTCTTGGAGCTCATGGAGTGGCCCAGGCAAATCACTTGCAAAAGAAATCTCTTCGCAGGCAAGAAGTCAGCAGGGCTCTGGGCCTTTGCCTTTGCAGCTTGCTACTGAAGACCCTAGTGTGTTGGCTCAGGAGCTGCCTTGCTTGTGTGATCCAAACCTGCCAGCTCTCCTTCCATACCTGTTCAAAAGTAAAGAGGTGGGGCCAGTGGGATGGGTCAGTGGGTGGGAGTCCTTGCAGCTCAATCCTGAGACCCGAGTTCAATCCTCTGAACTCACATAAAGATGGAAGGAGAGAACTGTCTCCCAAAAGTGGTCCTCTGACAGCCACACAGTTGTATGCCTACATATATATCACGCACGCGCACACAGACACACACACACACACACACACACACACACACAGGATGAAGCATGTTAGAAAATGGCTGTCCTTTTCCTGAAGTATTCTCTCAATCCTGTCCCTCCTCAAGCTTCAGCTTTCCCATCTGTAAAATGATTAAATAATGAGAGGGTTTATGGTGCATAGTTAAAATTACAGGGGAATGAAGGGGAAGGGAGAGGGAGTGGAGGGGAGAAGAGGGAAGGAAAGGAGAGGGGAACAGGAGGGGAGAGGGGGGAGGGGAGGGAAGGAAAAAGAAAGGAAGAACTCCTACCAGATGTCCTGGTGTTTCATTCTCTATACCTGTAGAGAGACAGTTCTATGGCTCCAGTATCCAACCTCTCAGACCACAGACACTGTAGAGATTTGATAAAGAAGTGTCCGGTAGGCCCATGTGTTTGAATACTCGGTCCCAACTGGTAATACTATTTGGGAAGGTTATGGAAACTTTAGGAGACTTACTGGAAGAAGTATATCACTGGTCATTTTCAGGGAGGGGGGAGGAGTTTCAGAGGGAGTGAGGGAATTGGGGGATGGGGATGGGGGTGACAGAGGAAGGGTTTTGAAGTTCTACAACCTGGCTCTACCACTTCCTGTTTCTCAGTTTTCTTTCCCCACCTTCTTTCTCTTTCATGCACAGGAATGTATGCATGCATGCACGCGCGCGCGCGCGCGCGCGCGCGCACACACACACACACACACACACACAGTTTTTCTCCCTCCCTCCGCCTTTTCCTCTGCTTCCTTTATGGAGATGGAATGTGGTCAGTAAGCCATGACTGCCAGACTGCCCTCACTCCTGCTGCTGTGCCTTCTCCATCGAGATGCACTGTGTCCCTTTGGGAGTTTGGAGCTGAAATAACCCTTTTTCTTCCCTAAAGAACACCTTTTTGCCAGGGTGGCCTGTCACCACAGCAGAAAAATAACCAAGGCAGAAATCAACCGCGATTTGCAGTCAGACTGGCTGAGTCCCCACAGGATGACACGTACACATGGCCATGCCTGGCTCAGACCATTAGGAGAAGCTCTTTCTCAGGAAAGCCACCAAAAACTCACAACTAAGTCTCATGAGCCAGGTTTCTCTTGAGTTGGTTGCCTCTTAAAGACCCCACCTGTATTTTATGTATATGAGTACACTGTAGCTGTCTTCAGACACACCAGAAGAGGGCATCAGATCCCATTACAGATGGTTGAGAGCCACCATGTGGTTGCTGGGAATTGAACTCAGGATCTCTGGAAAAAGCAGTCGGTGCTCTTCACCTCTGAGCCATCTCTCCAGCAGACCCCACCTTTAAATACCCCCACAATAGCAGGAGTTTGAAAGGAGACACTAAGACCCCAAGCAGCATGTGACAGCCATCTCTCAAGTCACAGAATCAGAATGTGCCATTCTGTGGGCACCCTTCTCTTCTGAGGAGACCCCAGGTCCTTCTTGAGGTGGAGATGAAGAGGTGTCTGATGGAAAAATCTGCTGTGTGGGTAAGTTGAGCTCACACCTCTGTACTAAACTACTGTGGCTGTTAACAGAAGTGACATAACAAAGATTAACTTCTCACTTACAGGAGCAGCCAGCCCCAGATTGGTCCGGCTTCGGAGCAAAGGCCTCTAGCATCTTTCTCCACGGAGCAGGAAGAGAAGTCTTCCTGAGAGCTCTGCAGACATCAATCCTCTGGAGACCAGACTTCAACGTGGGTGTGGGTGTAGGTGTGGGCGGGGGCGGAGGGTACACAAGTAGTCAGAGGGAGATCTGCTTGTGCGTCAAAGGTGCATTGGGCCCCAGTAAGGCAAGAAAGAGCTGCCGAGGAACGGAGCAAATTCATGGCTGAGCCGGGAAGTGTGGGCAGTGGCTGGGACAGTCTCCACGCTGAGCCATCCCAGCACTTAACTCCTTGACGCCATGTTCCTTCTCCATTCAGCCCAAATTCAAGTGCAAACCACAGGGGAAACCCAAATGACTGGTCATCAGATAAATCACCCGATTACTAACCAGGTCTATCCTCCCACTATTAAAACCACTGTTTTCCCTGTTAGAAGTCAGCAGGCCTCCTCCCACCGCCTGACAACGAGGCCATTAATCCAGGAAGGGTGGCTCTCCCCGCAGCCGGAAACCCCTTGACAGTGGAAAAACAGCCAGGCTCGGTGATTCAGTGGTCCCCGGGTTGGCCAAGATGTGCACTTTCTGCCTCCCTGGCCCAGTTTGCACTGCTTTGTCTAGGCTGAGATTAGAAGTGAGCCTTCGAATACAGTTATACAAGGGGACAACATTGAGCCTAGCACATGTCTCCTGAGGACTCATCCCTGCTTGCCCTGGGCCAGCTGGTGCCCAGAGGCTCTGAGCTGGGCAGGAGTCAGGGAACAGGGCCGCTTGGAGGAAAGGAGAGGAAAGGAATCCCTGAGCACCTGGCTTTGGCAACCGAGGCAAAGAGAGAAATACACATATTGGTACTTTTCATTTGTTGACAGCAGAAGGCAAGTCCAGCACTCGGCAGAGACAACATTTGTACTGGACTGTGCTGCAGGATGAGCGTTGGTGACACGGGGCGGGTCCTGCAATGGTGGCTTCATCTTCATCTTCATCTGTGGCCACGCACTTTTGCTTTCTCGGGCTCTTTCTGCCTGCTGGGCCTTGCCTGGTGAAGCCTAGAGCTTAGAGAATAGCCAGGTTGTGAGATGTCCTCAGCCCATAATCACACGGTTTTTTTCTTTGTTTGTTTGTTTTTTCTGAGATAGGATTTCTCTGTGTAGCCCTGGCTGTCCTAGAACTCACTCTATAGACCAAGCTGGCCTTGAACTCAGAAATCCGCCTGCCTCCGCTTCCGCCTCTGCCTCCGCCTCCGCCTCCCAAGTGCTGGGATTAAAGAGATGTGCCACCACTGCCCGACATAATCACATGTTCTTATTAAACATTTCAAAGTCTCCATACCAGTTCCCAGGCTTTCCTCTCCCCCAACTACTCACCCTTCTTGTAATACATAAGCTACTCTCAGGGTCCCTATGCTCCTGCTATTTACCCTATATTTCTCTATTCTCTATCCCTGCTATTCACTCTATACCTTCTCTATTCTCTGCCCCTGCTAGTCTCCCCTCTCTCACGGATAGCCCTGGCCAGGTCCAAGCTTCTGGATATGTCTAATCTTTCTCTCTCTGTTCTGGGCTTTTCCAACTGCCTCTGACTGTTCTCTCTCTCTCTCTCTCTCTCTCAATCTCTCTCTCAATCTCTCTCTCTCTCACCTACAATTAAATCTTTTCATACCATAAAGCAGCCGTGTTGTCCGCTTATAGATGATGATCTAAGCATCCTGAATTCCCTCTGCCTGCCTCTCCCTCAGACTAGAGAGGCAGAGCTAGCCAGAATCCAGGTGGGATTTACATTCCAGTTCTGGAATGCAACCACCCAGGCAGGAGGTAGGGAATCCCCTCCTGGATGGCCTGCCTGTGTCTTCTTCATCTCTGCCACAAAAACCCAGTCTTGGCAAGACATGCCCAGCCTTAGAGGGCCCATCATTGACCTATGCCTCATTACTGGATAATCTTTACTTCAGGCTGGTCATGTGCCCCAGTTCTGATCAAGCAGATATCTCCAAAAGTCTCTGGGAAATTTCCTTCCTTGATAAATGGTGAGTCTCTACTTTATGCCTGGAATTCAGTAGATAAAAATGTGATGCTCTGAGCTATGACAGCTCTCTTAGGGGCTAGGAGGTAGCCTGTACTGTAGATACCAGTAGAATAAAGAGAGTTCTCAGAGAGAGTTCCTGATGTTAGCTCTGAGTCATTGAACCACCCTAGGCTGCCAGCCCTTGAGTGTCTAACAGAGATGTCTTCCTTACGATTTTATTAATTGGTTGCCCTATTGCTTTGATCCAAATACATCCTCATAAATCCCACAGGTAAACACGACCTAAAAAAAATTCCATCTTGGAAAGATGGCCCTTCAGAGTGAATGATCCTGGCTTTCTAACACTAACATCTATTTGTGCCCTGTTCGTGGAAACCATGCTCCCCTTCCCAGTCCCTGATCATCACTAACTTAGCGGAAAGAGGATGGGGAGATGGGTGTGAACTGCCGGGAACACTTCTCATCTCTTAGTGGCCTCTGTTGTTACTACATCCTCCCCAGCATCTAATGGGAGAGCTGACAAAGCACACTCCTCCCTGTGCTGCCTCAAGCACCGGGTGTGTATGGATGGTGGACGGACCCTTGACTCCTTCTCTCTACGTCCATTGGCCCTTTGGCCTGCTCTCTCAGTTGCTTAATGAACACAGTTCATAAATGACATCATACATCGACCAGGCAAGCTCAGGGCAGCCCTTTTAATTTTCCCAAGCCTGTTCTCTACTTATGATCCCAGCTGCCTTCTAAAGGGCACGGTGTGGGCAGGTCGGCAGACAGAGCTGAGGACTGGGTCTGTATGCCTCTGTCCCTTCCACTGCTCAGGGGTGCCTAAGTCCCTCTCACTGCCTGGGAGGCTGAGGGGGAGTAAGGATGCATGCTTAATGTGGCATGGTATCAGAAACCCCAGGCATCTGCTTTGAGGAGCCTGGGCACTCCAATAGCTGTGCCCTCTGCCTCCTTCCCAAACACCTGTGTGCCCCATCTCGACCAGTTCCCTCAAGCTCCTTCAGACAGCTACAGTGCCTTTGCTTATAATTTCAGCACAGAGCACAGACCTCAGCAAGGACAACAGATCTGGAGCCCCCCCATCCCCACCCCACCCCACTCCATCCAGGAGCACTTCTGGCTTGCTTCAGCTTCAGTATCCTCCCAGCCTACACAAGCAAGCAGGACCCAGAGCCTTGAAGTTCTGTGAGCCTGGCCATGAACTGGCTGGAAGTCTCCATCGGGTGTGAGGACTTGAAGAACAGGGACAGGAGAGTTAGGAATGGATGATTCTACAAGCCTGGGGTTTGGGCAGAGGCAGGAGAGGCAGTGGAAGGGTTGAAAGAAAGGCCACAGGGGTCAGAGACCTGGGGGGAGGATACTCAGATTGCAAGCATATCTTCCCCACCCTAGGAAAACAGGAAGCAGTTTTCTCCTCCTGATGCTGAGCCAGCAGGAGAGGTCACACCTGAGCACCCCAGACACAATTTTCTTGCCTGGGAAAGCAAGGAAACCCTTGTACCCTGCCAAGGAAAACACCTACCTAGCTTTTGGTAGAGAAATAATGACGTCCAGTGGACATCTGTGTCATCCCTAGGCGTGGACCAAGTTGTAGGGCTGGGACCATAAAGAGCAACGAATGGGTTGGGTGCTGGAAATTTGAGTTTCAATACAGGCCTTGTTTGTCAGCTGTATGACCTTGGGTAAGTCACTGCCCTGCACCTCTCTGGACCTTTGTTGATAAAGGCAGCCTCTCTTGTGCATTGCTGTGCTGACAAACCCTCCCGGGTTTAGAACCTGGGTCTCTTTGCTAAGACTAGCCTCAAGGAAAGGAAAGACAACTTAGAAATCAGAAAACCTGAGTTCAAGTAGGGAGCCTTCCCGAGCAAAAGTAAGGGTCACCACCCGTACGTGTGAAGTTTTGCAGAATGGGCTGGTGGCTTTCCCACCATAAAGGGCCACAGCCGGTGTAGGGTGAGACCCTGAGGGGTTTGCAAAGGCACCATCTAGAATGCAAGGAGGAAGATGTGTGTCCACTTAGAGCAGAGAGGGGTATGTAGATGGACTCATGAGCATTGGTGCTTTGGGGCCCTGAAGAAGGGCCTCAAACCACCACACTTCCTGCACAGCATGTCCTGAGACCTCAGAGACCTCTGGGCCAGCTCAGAACAAGGTCAAGGCCACCTGTTAGTGGAAGAGTCACCCAGGCCAGGTTAGAGGAAAGGGGGAGCCATGAGAGAACTGGACGCTCCCCACATCAAGTCTCATCATCCCACTGCGGTTCTGAGAGGGAGGAGATGTCATAGCTAAGGGGGGCTGAGCTGTGATTCCAAATCAACAGAGCTTAGTTCTTTACATCTGAGCCGGAAAGCCGCTGCATTGCATGGCCTGCCATGAGGCACACCAAGGGGATCTCAGAAATCAGCCTCAATCGACGTTCTGGGGTCAAGACTGTGTTTTCACGGGCCAGAGCTTGTGGCTGGGGAACCAACATTCCAGATGGAAGCAAAGCATCTGGATGTCATAGGATGTCACAGGATGTCACAGGATGTTGAGAGGGCATCTAAGCCATACTGCTCCCTAAATGTGGATCCTGGTGGGTAGTGACCAGGTTTACAGATATGTCTCTTAGAAGGTTCCCCATCATTTGGCCTCAGAGAAAGGGCACGGAGAGTGGGACACTGTCTTAGATAGGGCATGTATTGCTACGAAGAGACCCCATGACCAAGGCAACTCTTATAAAGGACAATATTTAGTTGAGACTGGCTTACAGGTTCTAAGGTTTAGTCCATTATCATCATGGCAGGAAGCATGGCAGTGTCCAGACAGAGGTGGGGCTGGAGGAGCTGAACATTCTACATCCCCATCAGAAGGCAGCCAGAAGACGATCCTCTACAGGCTCCTCCACAGGAAAAACCTCTGTTCTGTCCTGGGTGGAGCTTGAGCAATAGAAGTCCTCAAAGCCCACCCCCACAGTGACACATTTCCTCCAACAGAGCTACACCTATTCTAACATGGACTTACCTCCTAATAGTGTCACTCCCTGTGGGCCAAGCATTCAAATATGTGAGTCTATTGGGGCTAAACCAATTCAAACCACTACAGACACTAACCCCTCTGAGGTTAGCCTGGTTTGGACATGGGCCAAGTCTCCATATGCATAGCTTAGTCACAGATCTACTGCTTGCTGAGTGACTCGCGGATAGCATCTCTAATCCACAACAAGCCTGCAAGGGAGGTATTAACCTCACACCTACCCACTTGACCAGAGGTGACTCAGGGGTCCCTTGAAAAGAGGTGATACTCCTCCAAGTTCCATGAATGAGAAGTCGAGGGACAGGAGTTTGAACTAGCTTCAAGACCCTTCCACCAAAGACTCTGAGTTCAGGGATGTTAGCTAAGCCCCATGGTTTACAAGGCCTTATGCTGAGGCTTCACAAGGACACAGGGGACTTCATCTGCTCAGTGAGAACTACAGATTGACACAAGACTCCTCACCTCATGCACGTCACTTCCTGTAGATTCACAAAAGTGCTTACGATTCCCACAGGGGTCATGTAACTCATATAAGGTCATTTAGCCACTCAATGACAGGACCAGGACTCAGTCTTGTAACCATACTGATATCAACAGCATCCTTGACCATGCTGTGATCTCAGGTGAGGAAGGCATGCATGAAGAACACCGGAGATGCCTTGATAGCTCCAAGGCCTGAACTGTGCCTTTTTGTTTTTGTTTTTGTTTTTGTTTTTTTTAGATTTATTTTATTTTATTATATGTAAGTACACTGTAGCTATCCTCAGACATTCCAGAAGAGGGAGCCAGATCTCGTTACGGATGGTTGTGAGCCACCATGTGGTTGCTGGGATTTGAACTTATCACCTTCGGAAGAGCAGTCGGGTGCTCTTACCCGCTGAGCCATCTCACCAGCCCCGCCTTTTGGTTTTTAATCATCAATATCAGCAGCTGCATCACCATGAGCAACGGTACCACCATTTGCTAATCATCAGAAGACCTATCATCTTCATCATCGTCATCATCACCACCCCTGTCATTACTGCCATCCTCATCATCAACACTGTCACCATTACCAGCAGCACCATCATCATGACCAGAGAGGCACAGCCTAGCCTCCATGGCACTAAGATCTTGTGCCACAGCTTGTTATATCTTGGCAGGTCAGGAAACAGAAAGATCAGAAATGGAGTCAGCGTATAATGCTCAAAGCCCATTCATAAGCCCCACACCCACCAGCTAGACCCCACGAGCAGAAGGGTTCCATTACTGTGAAGAGACACCATGGCCAAGGCAAATCTTACAAGGAACAACACTTAGTTGGGTCTGGCATACAGTTTCAGAGGTTTAGTCCATTAACATCATGGCAGGAAGCATGGCAGCAGGCAGGCAGGCATGAGGCCGAAGGGGCTGAGAGTTCTATATCTAGATCCAAATGCAGCAGAAGTAAATGCCACACTAGGCCTAGCTTGAGCATTAGAGACCTCAAAGCCCACTTGAACAGTGACACACTTCTTCTAACAAGGCCACAACTCCTAAAAGTGCCACTCCCTATGGGCCAAGCATTCAGACACATAAGTCTATGAGGGCCATGCCTATTCAAACCACCATAGTTCCACAAGCCTCTCAAATACCACCAGCTGGGAACCAAGTGTTCAAACACAGGAGACTGGGGGAGGGGAGGGAGTAGCATTTTATATCCATTTTCACTGTCATTACTGTTGCCACCGTTTGTCACTACTATAGCAGAATTATCACCACAATCACCATCGTCACATGACCATCTCCACCACCACCATCATCATCACCACAATCACCATCATTCCAGTCATCCTGGCACCACCATCATCATCAATCGTCATTATCCTATCATCCAAATGCCTCAAAGTATAAAACATATTACTTCACATCCTTTTGAACTTGCTTGTGACATTAGAAAATGAGATTTCAAGACTCTAAACCTTGATGTTCTCAAGCATGGAGGACTTGTAAGTCCCATTTGCAAAGCATAGTTTGATCAAGGAGCTCTTTTCCCCTTCTTCAGCCCCCTTCTTCCTGAGCAGCTGGAAGCCATGAAGTGGGACAGCAAGCCTTTCCCAAAGCAGGCTAGACCACTGTAGGGGTTTGAATAGGTATGGTGCCCAAAGACTCATATGTTTGAATGTCTGGCCCATAGAGAGTAGCATTATTAGGAAGTATGCCTTGTTGGAATAGATGTGGCCTTGTTGGAGTAGGCGTTGTGTTACTGTGGAGGCGGGCTTTGAGGTCTCTTATGTTTAAGATAAGCTCAGTGTGGTACACAGTCTCTTCTTGCTGCCTTTAGATAAACATGTAACCTCCCAGCTCAGTCCCTGGCACCATGTCAGCCTGCATGCTACCATGCTTCCTGCCATGATGGACTAAACCTCTGAAATTGTAAGCCAGCCGCAATTAAATGTTGTCCTTTATAAGAGTTCCCTTGGTCATGGTGGCTCTTCACAGCAATAAAACTTTAAGTATGACAAAAGTTGGTACCAGGAGTTGGGTATTGCCTGAGCATGATTTTGTTTGGAGGAATGTCAATTTTGGAACTTTGGATTAGGAAAGCAGTGGAATGTTTTAAGTCGAGGTCTAATAGACTGTTCTAGCAGATGGCTGGAAGACGGTGTTGACAATGATTTGAATTATGGGGGCCTGGCTTAAGAGGTTTAAGAAGAGAAGAATTTTAGTATGTGTGGTAATTTGAATATGTTTGGCCCATGGGAAGTGGCACTATTGAGAGGTGTGGCCTTGTTGGAGGAAGTGTGTCACTGTGAAGTCAGCTTTGAGATCTTAAGCTCAATCTCTGCCCAGTGAAGAAGAGGTCCCCTCCTGGCTGTCTATAGAAGGCAGACTCCTCTGCTGCTTTCCAATCAAGGCATAGAACTCTCAGCTCCTTCTCCAGCACCATGTCTTCCTGATGCTGTCATGTTTCCCACCATGGCAATAGTGGACTGACCTGAAGCTGTAAGCCAGCCCCAATTAAATGTCCTTCATAAGAGTTGCCTTAGTCACAGCAATAAAACACAAACTAAGACAGTATAGAGACTGTTCTTGTGATATTTTGGTGAAGAATGTGGCTGCTTTTTGCTTTTGTCTGAAGAATCTTCCTGAAGTTAAAGTGAAGAGATTTAGATTAGTTGTTTGGCAAAGAAAAAATCTCAAAATAGCCTAGTATAGACTCTGCCATGTGGTAGTTAATGTTGACTTTTCTTTTCCCTTAATTTATTTATTTATTCACTTCACATCCTGATCTCAGCCCCCTCCCACCCCTACCCTCACAACCCTTCCTCCCTGCATTTCCCACTCTCCTTGTCTTCTGAGAAGGGAAGCCCCTCCACCCATGGGTACCAGCCTGCTTTAGCATATCAAGTAGCAGCTGGACTAGGCACATTTCAATTGTTAAGGGACCCACATGGAGACCATGCTGCACATCTGCTACATATGTGTATGGCACCTAGGTTCAGTTCATGCATACTCTTTGGTTGGTCGTTCAGTCTCTGTGAGCCACCATGGGCCCAGGTTACTTGACTCTATAGGTCTTCTTGTGGTGTGCTTGACCTCTCTGGCTCCCTCAAGCCTTCCTTCTACTCTTCCACAAGACTCTCTGAGCTTCGCCTAATTTTTGGCTATGGGTCTCTTTGCATGTGTTTCTATCAGCTGCTGGATGAAGCCCCTCAGAGGACAGTTATGCTAGGCTCGTGTCTGCAAGGATAGCAGAGTGTCAGGGGTTGGCGCTCTCTCATGGGATGGGACTCAAGTTGAGCCAGTCATTGTTTGGCCATCCCTTCAATCTCGGCTCCATCTTTATCCCTGTACATCTTGTAGGCAGGGACAAATTTTGGGTGGAAGGTTTTGTGGGTCAGTTGGTGTTCCCCTTCTACCACTGGAAGTCCTGCCTGGTTACAGAAAGTGGTCACATCAGCCTGCTTCCTCACTGCTAGACGTCTCAGCCAGGGTCACTCCCTAGACTCCCAGGAGCCTCCTTGTCAGTGGCTCATCTCAGAGATGCTCTTCCACATTGATTTTCCTTCTCTCTCCCAGCCCTCTTGCCAACACTCACAACTGATCCCCATCCCTGTTCCTTTCCCCACCTTCTCTCCCACCCAGTTCCCTCCTTTCATCCACCTCCGATGACTATTTTATTTCCTCTTCTGAGTGAAATTCACGTATCCTCCCTTGTTACTTAGCTTGTTTGGGTCTGTGAATTGTAGCATGGTTATCCTGTACTTTATGGCTAATATTCACTTATAAGTGAGTACCTACCATGTGTCTTTCTGAGTCTGGGTTACCTTACTCAGGATGATATTTTCTAGTTCCATCCATTCGCCTGCAAATTTCATGATGTCTTTGTTTTTAATAACGAGTAATATTCCATTGTGTAAATGTACCACATTTTCTTTATCCATTCTTTATTTAAGGGACATCTAGATTTTTTCTAACTGCTGGCTATTATGAATAAAGCTGCTATGAACATAGTTGAGCAAGTATTCTTGTGGTATGGTGAAACATCTTTTGGTTATGTGCCCAGGAGTAGTATAGTTGGGTCTTGAGATAGAGCAATTCCAAATTTTTGGAGAAATTGTTAAATTGATTTCCAATGTGGTTGTACAAGTTTGCACTCCCACCAGCAATGGAGAAATGTTTCCCTTGCTCCACATCCCCACTAACTGTCACTTGAGGTTTTTTTTAAAGATTTATTTATTTTTATGTATATTGTGAGCCTTCATGTGGTTGTTGGAAATTGTATTTAGAACCTCTGCTCACTCTAGTCAACTCCATTCACTCAGTCCCTGCTCCCTTTGGCCCAAAGATTTATTTATTATTATACATAAGTACACTGTAGCTACCTTTAGCTAGCACCAGAAGAGGGCCTCAGATCTCACTACAGGTAGTTGTGAGCCACCATGTGTTGGCTGGGATTTGAACTCAGGACCTTCAGAAGAGCAGTCAGGTGCTCTTACCCACTGAGTCATCTCACCAGCACTGTCACTTGAGTTTTTTTATCTTAGCCATTTTGGTGAATGTAAGATAGAATCTCAGAGTTGTTTTGAATTGCATTTCCCTGATAATTAAGGATGTTGAACATTTCTTTAAGTACTGACCATTAGAGATTCCTCTGTTGAGAAGTCTCTGTTTAGCTCTGCACCCCATTTTTTAATTGGATTACTTGGTTTATTGGTGTCCAATTTCTTGAGTTCTTTATAAATTTTGGATATTAGTCTTCTGTCTGATGTAAGGTTGGTGAAGATATTTTCCCATTCTGAGGGCTGTTGTTTTGTCCTAATGATGATGCCCTTTGCCTTACAGAAGCTTCTTAGTTTCACAAGGTCCCATCTATTCATTGTTTATCTTAGTATCTGAGCCATTGGTTCAGGAAGTTGTCTCCTGTACCAATGAATTGAAAGCTATTCTCCACTTTCTCATCTATTAGATTTAGTGCATCCAATTTTATATTGAATTCTTTGATCCACTTGGACTTGAGTTTTGAGCAGAGTGATAAATATAGATCTGTTTGCATTCTTCTACATGCAGACATCCAGTAAGACCAGCACCATTTGTTGAAGATGCTTTCTTATTTCCATTGTATAGTTTGGGCTCCTTTGTCAAAAATCGAGTATCTGTAGATATGTGGGTTTATTTCTGGGTCTTCAATTCTATTCCCTTGATCAACCTGTTTATATGCCAATACCAGAACATTTTTATTGCTATTGCTCTGTAGTACAGCTTGAAATCAGGGATAGACATACATACAGAAGTTATTTTATTGTATAGAATTGTTTTAGCTATCCTAGGGTTTTTGTTTTTCTTATGAAGTTGAGAATTGCTCTTTCAAGGTCTGTAAAGAATTTTGTTGGAATTTTGATGGGAATTGCATTGAATCTGTAGATTGCTTTTGATAAGATGGCCATTTTTTGCTATGTTAATCCTACTGATCCATGAGCATGGGAGCTCTTTCCAGTTTTTGATATCTTCTTCAGTTTCTTTCTTCAGAGACTTGAAGTTCTTGTCATGTAGGTCTTTCCTAATGTTAACTGTTATGAAAAGCATTTTGATAAAAAGGAGCAAGCTGAGCAAGGAAAAATACAAAATGTATGTATGGTTCAAGGATTAAAGGGGCACCAGGAAGTAGAAAAGAGCTGAATCCTGTATTCAAGGAAATAACAGATTAAAGATATTAAGCAGAATTAGGGGAGTAGTGACCTCAGGGCAAAATCCCACCCAGCCAGGCTTCCATCTTGTAAAAAGGAATTAAGGAAAAGCTTAGGTCCCAGCATGGTGATGCACATTTTTAATCCCAGCACTCAGGAGACAAAGGCATGCAGATCTCTGAGTTCAAGACCAGCCCAGTCTATAGAACAAGTTCCAAGTCATTCAAACTTAAGCAGTGAAGGAAACCATTGAAAATGGGAAGCTGGTGAAGATGTAATTGAAGGAGGGAGCCATGTCCCAGCCCCAGCAAGCAGCAGGACTTGGCAGCTTCAGCCACTTGGCTCTGGCTTTAGAGTCAAGAATAGAAGAAAAGTTATGGCATCTCCCTTTGAGATTAAGGAAACTCACTGATGCCAGGACTGTGTCAAGGGTGTCCCTTCCTGGAAGCCTAGAAAGCTCATTGTGTGAAGCCTGAATTTTCTTGGAGACATCAGGAGGTAAGAGAGGCCAGAGCCATGGGATACCTGCTAAAGAAAGCTCCACCAGACATGGAGAATGAAGAGCTTGCCCAGCTGATTTTTTGTCTTGTTTTGGTCCAGTATTTCCTTTACTCCACTTTGGAATGATAATATATATCCTATGCTATTATATGTTGGAAATATATGATCTACTTTTTTATTTTGATTTTACAGGAGATAACAGTTAAGAAATTGTATGACTCTCAGAGACTTTGAACTTCAAACTTTTAAATGTTTGAGACTATGATAGACTATGAGAACTTTTGAAGTTATGGCTCTGTTATGGTTATAAGCCAGAGAGTGGAATGTGGTGGTTTGAATAGGAATGGCCCCACAGACTCACTGTTTAAATGCTTGGCCCATAAGGAGTACCGCTATTAGGAGATGCGGCCTTGTTAGAGGAAGTGTGTCACTGTGGGGTGGTTCTTTTTGCTGCCTACAGATCAACATGTAGAACTTTTGGCTCCCTCCGGCTGTAGCCCCCAACAGCCACAGGTTACTGGGTTCCTAAAAGGAAAGCTGGGTTGGATGGGAAGAACAGCGAGAGAAATAACGAGCTAAGACAAAGTTCTCTGATCAAGGTTCAACTTTAATTCTAGGATCTGATTTTTAAATGGGGGAACCCATCCCCCACTATGCCAGGATCTTGTCAGTGGCTTTGTCAGGATCTGTCAGGAAAACAAGCTCCCCAAGGTAGCATTTTGCAGGAAGCTGCAGATGTGGCAGACAAAAGACTTTACCTAGGTCGGAAGACTCCATTGTAGGTGAGCTAGCAACTGTGGCAAACAAGGTCTGAGCCAGCCTGCTCAAGGCTCGGGGGGGGGGGGGGGCACATCTGGCACCAGGTCTGCCTTCATGTTACCATGCCCCACCCCCACTATGATGATAATGGACTAAACTTCTGAAACTGTAAGTTAGACCCAATTAAATGTTTTCCTTTATAAGAGTTGCTGTGGTCCTGGTGGCTCTTCAGAGCAATAAAACACCAGCTAAGACAATCATCTGCCCCTGATCCAGCATCCCAGCAGCAAGGAACTTAAACTAAGGTAGAGCCAAGCTTTACCCCTCGTGGCCTATCCCAATGGCTCTAGACCCAACAGAAAGGACCGAGAGTTGGATTGGAAGTGCGCAAGCTTTGTGCTCACATGGTCAGATTTTCACGATCATCTCCAGTGAACTTCTCCTGAGGAGGAAAAGAGAAAATGCTCATGTACCCAAGACAAACATTGCCACAAATGTTACCTTGGCAGTGTATAACCCCAAATTTAGTAGCAGGCAGGGTAGATCTGGAAACCAAAAGGAAGCTGAGCTCTTTGCAAATCCACTAGGCTTGTGACTTCCAAAGCTTGGGGGCAGTGATAAAGATGATGGGATCAGCCTGGATTCAGGTCCATCTACTGGTGACAGACCCTGGACAAATCCCAGGGTTTGTCCAGGACCTGATGCTCCATTTGGAACATAAATCTTGGGTGAGAAAACTTAATAATATGATGGGAATTTCTTGATAGCATGGTCGGCAGTGAGCATGTAGAATTAAATCCTACTCAGGCAGCCCTTGGAGGTCCCCAGGATTGTAGGGGACAGAACGGCGCAACAGCACACACTGAGCACTGCCTGCTCACTGGGTCACAATGTCCCTTAGGGAAATACTGATGTGTTAGAATGGCGGGTCACAGCTCAACAGCACACTAGGCCAAGACAGTTCCATGTGGAAGAGGTTTTATTGGGAGGGAGAGACAAGGTGGTGGCAGAAAGAGAGGAGGGGGAGAAGAGAGAGAGAGAGAGGGGCATTCTCCTCATTTATATGGAAAATTACTTAACGCAGGTAAAGATGGGAGGTGAGTGCCTGTTGCCTTGGCAACAGGTCTGCAGGTTGCTCTGTCATCTATGTGATGTCATAGGTTTGGGAGGTCCTGATGCCAACAAATGCTGCTACAGACTGGCATCAAATTGATAAAGTTGTTTTTGAAAACATTAGACAGTGGCCTGGAGTTCCACTGTTTAGACAGTGTCACCAGAGAGACTTTGTATAACCTTCTGGACAGCTGGAGAATGATCATCTGGTTCAGACTGGTGGAGTACACTTGGCTTTGCACCTGTGAGGTGGCACCTGTGAGGTAGCACTTCTGGGAGGACCAGTGGAGGGAAGAAGACCCACTATGAATGGGGGCATATTCCAGCAGGCAGAATCCCCAGTGGAAGAAAAGAATGCGGGGGTGGTGGAAAGGCTTTTAACTAAGGTGTTTTTGTCCCTCTCTGCTTCCTGGCCACGGTAAGGAATGCTGCTGTGCCCCACCATGCCCACCACAGTGGAGTCACATATAGAGATGTTTCTCTCACGAAGGGTGCCGAGTGAGAGGTAAATAATATTCTGACCCTGTGTCTCAGCCACAGACACTTAAGGGATCAGTCAACCCACTTCTCCTGTCTCTGAGACTTCACTTGCCCATCTGCAAAATGGGCAAATAACAGTAGTCTCTGAGGATACTGGAGCAGATGAGGAAATTACCCTGAACCAGCCTAGAATCAGACATTTGTTGTTCCACTAACAGAATATTCCCAATGCCTATGTCTTAAGGCTGTTTATCAAATGTGGTGTAAATGGCCACGTTACCGCCTCGCCTGCAAGAACGGACATGGCCACCAGAATCCTTCTACAAGCATACCTTTATTACACCATGTGGAGGAAGAGAAAGAGCCGTAGATGGGTCCCGCTTAAATACACCTCAGTGTGACGTGTGTCGTCAGGATTGGCTGACTGCTCATTACCTCAAGTTACGCCCTGGTATGGGTGGTGACTTACATGGCTTCGTCACAAGCACATGCGCACTGAACTTGTTTGCTTGTCCCAGGTTGGGGGTGGTGACAGAATGTCGGCGCCAACTTGGAATGGCAGCAGAACTGGCTCGGGCGCGGCTCTCTACAATGTAGGTACTGTCTTCTGGCTAAAGACAATGCCTTGTGCTCCACCTCTAAACAAACAAACAAAGGTCTTTCCTCAAGGTCATGTTTCTGGCTAGTAAAGTCAATTCTATAGAGCTGTAAGTAGTTGGGCCTCTGAAGTCATAAGGTGTGCACCCACAGGTCATCTGCCTCATGTGAGGTGGGCGAGGGGATCTGTCTGTGCAGGCACCCCGTTACTGTGCCATCCATAGCCATCCATGGGACAATGGTAGGCTCTGTGCAAACACTAAGCCATTTACGTTGTACAGGATGGGTCTGAGTATGCTGGGATTTTTGTACCTAAGAGGTTCTAGAATTATCACTTGAAGATAACAAGAGACTACTGCAATGAATTGTCTGCCTTCCTTAGTCATGAGGTAGGTAGGTGTCATGAGGTCAGGGATATTGGTTTTGACTCTCTCCAGCTCTATATGTGGCACATAGTAGGCCTTCAAGAAATATATCTTGAAGCCAGGTGGTGGTGGTGCATGCCTTTAATAACAACATTGGGAGACAGAGATGGGCAGAGAGAGCTCTTGACTTCAAGGCCAGTCTGATCTACAGAGTGAGTTCCAGGACAGCCAGGGCTACAGAGAAAAAGTATCTTGAAAACTGAAAGAAGGAAGGAAGGAAGGAAGGAAGGAAGGGAGGGAGGAAGGAAGGAAGGAAGGAAGGAAGGAAGGAAGGAAGGAAAGAAAGAAAGAAAGAAAGAAAGAAAGAAAGAAAGAAAGAAAGAAAGAAAGAAAGAAAGAAAGAAAGGAGTCTCTAGTAAGACTTGAACCTAAAGTCACACAGAATGTGCTGGATGGTGACACAGACTTGCTAGCCATGTCTCTGTGGTGCAACAGACAGAACACCGATCGATCAGAGACTATCCCTCTAAGGAGAAGGCTTTAAAGCTGAGACTTGAGTGAGGAAGAAGCGGCCATGTACACAGCTGAAGGAAATGTGTTAGGCAAGAAATAGCCTATGCAGAAGTCCTGAGGGAGGAGAAGCCGAAATAGCAGGCGTGAGACCTTCCGGTGAGAGTGTGGGGACAGCGAAAGCCACTGGAGTGTTGGCAGGGAAGTGGCCTGATCTCACTTGTGTATGCAGGAGATTGGTGGGCCTTGTGTGACAGATAGGTGTCAGCCGGAAGCTGACAGTGTAGCTGCTCACAGAACTTCAGACTGATGAGAGCTGAACACTGTAGGTCTGTGTCCTTAAGGTCACACTAGCAATGTATCAGGTACTGGCTATGCTCGATGGCCCTTTGGTCTTTCTAGCTTTGCACTGTGGCTGTGCCTGCTCTGCAGAGCTGGCAGGTGACCTTCAGGGGCAGACAGCTTCTCAGTTCAGGTGAGGACCCGACATGATGCTGTCCAGACAGGGGAGTGTGGCCTTCCTTTCCGTGCCAAGTGGCTCCAACACACTTTCTCAAGCACGCACATGGTTTTACCCAGGCTCCTCCATAAGAGACACACTTTCGGATGTGTTTTGAAAAATATTCCATATGCTAATGGAATGTCACCATCTGCCAAAGAAGGCAGAGCTGTTTTTAAAGGGAAAACTCTTACAGAAATGAGGTATTCACAGAGGGGCACTAAAGAGCCAACTCTCGCTGACCTGAGAATGACCTGGGCCACCTGTGTTACCAACATGAAAAAGGGCAAGGAAGTCTGAGACAACTCCCCCCCCCTCCATCCCTCCTTCCCTCTCTCTCTCCTTCTCTCCCTCCCTCCAACCCCCTTCTTGGAGACATGATGAAATTTCCTGAAACAAAAGCTCACAGCCCATTCGACAAAGTGCTTTTGCCTTTTGGTGGAAAAGTCCCCACGGCCCCTTTTATCTCCCATTCCTGAGGTGCAGACCTGGCCCTGGGCTGTTTGTGCAGATGGGCCTCAGGAACGTTCCCAAGGAGGGAGCCAGCAAGCAAGAGGCAGGGAGAAGCAGGAGACTGGGAGGAGTGTGAGGCAGGATTAGGTGTCCCTCGTGCAGCAGCAGACAGGCACCGCTCCCGGGAGACACCTGCATTCTGGTTCTGTCTGTACCATGGCTTACCCTTTGCCCTTTCTCCTCAGAAGCCACCAAAAGCCCCCTTTCTGGGAAGCTCTCAGGTCAGCACCTTTCTGGACACCTCCACCGTTCAAACCCCAAAGCATAACATGTCCAACCCCAGCCCACCCCAATGCTTTTTTCTCCTATCTAGGGATCTGGATGCCCACTCTGGGGGTTTCCAACCTCACGGCCTTTGCATCTCCACAGCCTCATCAGGAACATCTTTTCTTGACTCAGCATGTATCTGGCCCCTTACCATTGAGGTCTTGGCTCAGTTGGCCCAACACTCCTCCAACGCCTGCCCGTGGGAGCTCTTCACTGCTCCTTCCCATCTTAATTTGTATTGGCATTCCATGTGTTTCAGCACACCAGAGCAGGTACAAGGGACTACTTCTTCCAGAACACAAGCCTCCTGAGAGCAGGGGACAGTGTCCCCTTTCTGTCACAGTGCCCTTTAATGGTGCAAGGGAGACACTAAATATGGGAGGGAGCCTTGCCACCTACTCTTCCTCCTGCTACAGCTAAGTCTCATCATTCCTAGGTCCTTAATACCCATAGAAGCACCTACCCACCCACCCCTGACACATCCTCTGTTCTTTCTTATTCCAGACCTCAGCACCCTTCTGAATTGGGACAGAAGACATGCAGCTCACTAGCTCAGCACAGAGCCCTTGCTTGCAATTTACACCTTGAGTGTTGGGCCAATCACATCACACATATTATTACTGCTCAAGAATGAATATTAGTAGCCAGATGTGGTGGTGCATGCCTTTAATCTCAACCCTCAGGAGGCTGGTACAGGTGGATCTCTGTAAGTTCAAGGCCAGCCTGGTCTACATAAGAAGTTACAGGCCAGCCGGGGCTACACACTGAGACCCTATCTCAAAAAACAAAACAAAACAAAACAAAACAAAACAAAACAAACAAAAACCCCAAAAGCACAATGCATGCCAGGGATGTAGAAGAGAAGAGGAAGAGATAAGGAGAATCTTGTCAGCTTGAGGCCTGGTTCCTCTGCAGGGGCTAAGGGTGGGTGTACTGGCTAGTTTTGTGTCAACTTGACACAGCTGGGGTTATCAACAGAGAAAGGAGCTTCAGTTGGGGAAGTACCTCTATGAGATCTAGCTGTGAGGTATTTTTTCAATTAGTGATCAAGGGGGAAAGGCCCCTTGTGGGTGGGACCATCTCTGGGCTGGCAGTCTTGGGTTCTATAAGAGAGCAGGCTGAGCAAGCCAGGGGAAGCAAGCCAGTAAGTAACATCCCTCCATGGCTTCTGCATCAGCTCCTGCTTTCTGACCTTGAGTTCCAGTCCTGACTTCCTTGGTGATGAACAACTGTATGGAAGTGTGAGCTGAATAAACCCTTTCCTCCCCAACTGCTTCTTGGTCATGATGTTTGTGCAGGAATAGAAACCCTGACTAAGACAATGGGGCTCCACTAGCATCATGGCACAGAGCATGGAGAGGCAAGAGCCACTTACAAAGAGGTCAGCTATGGCTACCAATATTGACCAGAAGCATATCTAGGCAACGTATTATCCCATCTTTTCCATGGAGGACCCAATGTACACCCTAGACCCTACTTGCAAACTTGGGGCTCCTTTGTGAAGGTACAGCCTGACTGAGGACCAACAGCTCATGGGCTGGCTGTGTCTACATCCCCTCTCTTGTCATCCCAGAGACCACTCTGCCCTGACTGAACACACTCTTAGCTGTTTAAACATCACCAAGGAGCTCCTAGGTAGGTACTGTGCTAGGCATTGCAAAGCCTCTCGGTCTTTAACCAAGACCTTAAAATACTCTACATCAGCTTTAGGTTATTCCACTTAATCCCCACAGCACTCTTAAAAACACTGTCTCTGCTCTCTAGTTGTGGAAGCTTAGGTTCTAAAGCAATGGATGTTCCTGTCCACTAACTTGCCCCACACATAGATGACAGGAGATCCACTCCCTGGGTCTCCTAAGTTCTCCCAGACCAGCCCAGGAAGAAGTTCCAGAGTCATTAACAAAACCAGTTGGCTCCTGGAGAGGCTCAGAGGAGGACGGAGACAGAGGGGAACCAGGGAACCGTGTAAGGAGTCCATTCATTTAACTCCTGCAGCTGAGAAGCCATCAGAGGAAAGTTATGCATATCTGCCCTGGCACTTTCAAAAAGCTATGCCTGCACAGTTCTTAGATCCATGAACTAGGGCATGAGGGGCCCAGGCCAGGCACTGTGGGTCATGCCTATGATCCTAGCACCAGGAAACAGAGGCAGGACTGCTGTGAGTTCAAAGACTGGTTAGGCTACAGAGGCCATTTCAAAAAAACAACAAAAAGCACCAAAGGTCCACTGCCCCATCCTAACGCAAATGATCGTACCCAACAACAGCCACCTAGTCTTTGATAGCTGGATACCTACTAGATGCAGGACACAGTTTAATGCAAGGAGCCTGTATAAGTCCAGAGACGTGGAGCTCTGCAGAGACAGGTGTCTAATCTTCTGATAGAGACCAAAACAACCCCAACCTAAACCTTGCCCTGCCTCCTATGAGGCTGACCTGAGTCCAGCCAAAGGAGGCAGCTGACCTGAACACCCACTCAGCAATGGAAGACTGGAATCTAGTTCTTGGCTCCTTCCTCCTCTGATCTTCTGTTAAATACCTCTTCAAAAACGAACATGTTGGAGTGATTACTGAACACTATGCACAATGCTACAAAGCATGCTCTCTTGGTCCTTTCCTCTGTAAGCCCTAAAGTGACATTGTCAGTCAGCAGGTCACTAAAAATGCTTTAATGTCACACTAGCTCAGAGATGCAAGCTGGTGAGGTTGGTCTAAAAAAAAAAAAAATCATCAGAGGATGGGGAGAATGACTCAGCAGAGGACCTAGGTTCAAATCCCAGCACCCACGTGGTGGCTCGCATCTGTACCTCCAGTTCAAGGGCACCTCCTGCTTTCTTATGGCCTCTGTAGGCGCTGAACAACTTGGTACACAGGCATACACACAGGCAGGCACTGCTGGCTAATTTTATCAGCTTGACACAGGCTTCAGTCATCTGAGAGGAGGGAACCTCAGCTGGGAAGATACCTCTGTAAGATGTGGCTGTAGGCAAGCCTGTGGGGGCATTTTCTTGACTAAAGGCTGCTGTGGGAGGGAGCACCCTAGGCAGATGCTCCTGTGTTAGAAGGAGCTGGAACAAGTCAGTAAGCAGCAGTCATGCATGGCTTCCACTTCAGTGCCTGACTTCCTTCAGTGATGGTGTGTGACCTGAGAGTTTAAGCCAAATAAGCCCTTTCCTCAAGTTGCCTTTGCTAACAGTGCTTTATCACGGTGACAGATCTTAGGACACAGACAGAATACTATCTTAATGAGTAAATGCCAACTTCCAGAAGTTGGGGGAAGGGAGCCCATAGTCTGGGTTCCCAGGTTACCTTGAAATCAGCTCGGGCATCAGTGGCTCTGCATTCTCAGTCATCTTAGCTTGGTATGTGCTTTCCAGAATAAAGTCAGACAGAGAGCAAAGACCCTCACCAGGAGTGCTAGCAAGAGGATCATAAGCCAACCGTCCCATTGGAATCTCTATTCATTACAAGACAAGCAGTTTGGAATGGCAGGGCTGCTCATCTCTGATGGCAGACAGTGACTTCTACAGGACCCTCAAATCCCCAGCAGAAGAGGATGGTCTGCAGCATTCAGGAAGGGAGAAGGGAAGGAGGAAAGAGAGGGAGTCTTTACCAGCTTTGGGAGGAGAGGTCAGGATCTGTCTTAGGGTTTCTATTGCTGCAATGAAACACCACGACCAAAAACCAAGTTGGGGAGGAAAGGGTTCATTTGGCTTCAACTGCCTCACTACTGTTCATCACCAAAGGAAGTCAGGACAGGAACTCAAGCAAGGCTGGAACCTGGAGGCAGGAGCTGATGCAGAGGCCATGGAGGGGTGCCGCATACCGACTTGCTCAACATGGTTTGCTCAGCCTACTTTCTTATAGAACCCAAGACTACCAGCTCAGGGATGGCACCACACACAATTAACTGAACCCCCACACAATTGCCTGGACCTGCCCCACCTCTGCCTCCATCAATCACTGATTAAGGAAATGCCCTACAGGCTTGCTGACAGCTCTTATGGAGGCATTTTCTCAATTGAGGTTCCCTCCTCTCAGATGAGTCTATCTTGTGTCAAGTTGACATAAAACTGTCCAGCTTAGGATGCAAGATGCTATTGTTCCCTCTGGGCCACACTACTACTGGACAGTACATTCCTAGGACTAGCGCGCACGTGAGCACATGCGCACACACCTTATTGTATTTAAGTCTGGGTTTGGGAGAGACCTGTGAAAAATGGATACACAAGAAACAAGCCAATCTCCACTCTCAACTGAATTGGCAAAATGACTTATCCTTATAACCATATACTGAGCCATTAAAGAAGAGTGGCATGGTATAATCACCAGAAAGGGGGTGTGGTCCAGCCCAGATCTGCAGTGTTAGTGCAGACTGGCACCCAGCAGACACAGGGGAGGTGGAAGAGGGGAGGGGGGGGGAAGAAGCAGGGGAAGCTGCACTCCACTCTTTTAGGGTTATAAACTGATTTTCTTATCCAAATTCCTGTTATATATTTTAACGAGACCTGCAGCTCCATCACTCACACCATTTCAAGAGGAAGGATCCTCTCTCCTACAAGTACTGGGGACCACTTTCCTGTCTTGCAGAACTCAGGAAGTAATCATGCTCACCTGAGACACAGATCTGCAGGGACGGCTCCAAAAGGGGAGGGCTCTCCCTCTGCCCTTGAAGCTTCCTGGGAAAACCGAAAGTGAAGAATTCCCTAGGCCAGAAACACTGCCTTCAGCTTCGCCATACAGATGAATTGGAAAATCCACCTTTAATGGTGTGTCACTTACTTCCTGGCAGGACAAAACTGCTTTTCTGAAAAATGTGACAGAACAGAGGAGCACTCGCTCGCGGCAACACTTTATTTGAGGATTGGCTTGAATCAGTAGCTGAAGTAACAATCGCCAGGAAGCCAGGTCAGGTGTACTGCATAATACTCATCTTGATTTATTGACATTACTTAGCAATTTATTGGACAAAGGTCAAACTTTTGTTTTTATTAAGCACATTCCACAGTACAAAGCCGTCATGATAATATCTGTACAATTTAACAGTTTCAATAGCTGTTCAGACACATATTTATTTCAAACAGATAATTGGCAAACATAATTACCAGTTAGAATTAGACTACCCCAGTGCTTTAACACATTAATATAGCAGTAATTTACAGTTGCTCAGTTACAGTTAGCAAAATAAAGTCCAGAGTACAGCTGGGAATTACTACTGTAATCCCAGAAATTGGAATTCCTTGGGTACCCAAGTCCCCTGCTATAATTAGTAGGCACAATTCAAAGGTTGTGTGCATATCTGAAGGCCATGATCTCCCAAGGATCGACAGGAACGTCTATATTAAACATGCAAAAACAACAGAAACGTCCAACTGTGCAGAACTCACCTCCTCCCCTCCCCCTCCCCTCCTGGGCGTTCCTGTCAAATGGGTGATAAGTAGTGAGGGGGTGTGTTCACACCTCCTTATGGACCGGGGCCTACTTTCTATACATTTGAGCCCCCACCTCTCAGAAACAAACATGGACGCATGTGAGAATGATTTTTCGAGGAAGGAAAATAACAAACTAAACTAAAAAGTAAAAAAACTAAAAAGGAAAGCCAACCCAGTACACACATCCACTATACACTGACCCCACTGCATTCACAACGGCAGGCCAGGCAGAGCCCAGAGGCCTTCTCTCTCCTAGTGTGCTTCCATGGGAAGAGGCTTCATTCCCAGGGAGGGCTGCTTGGTCCTTTAAACCGTACTAACATTCCTTCATCTTTGGAAACAATTGCAAGGGGAAATCAAAACCTAATCTTAAAAGAGGGAAATAATGTCACCAATGCCCTGCCTGGGTGCCACTCTCACCATGATGAGTGACAGGGCCTGAGGCTGTGCCCCCCACACAGAGGAGTGCCTTGTCCCTAATGTGGGCTCTGACCAGCTGACCTGCTCCACAGGCTCTAACTCCACAGCCCCCAACACCCATCTGAATGCAGGGAGCCCAGAGCCGGGAGCCCCATCTACTGGCCACCATCTCCATCTCAGGGTCACTGCCGTGTGGTAGGATGTTGGACAGAGAAGCCAATGATCACCCCAAAGAGGTGAGCACTAGCTCTTGGGGGTCTGCATGAGGAAAAGAACAGCGGTGTGGAGACTGTGAAGATACCTGCCCACTGCAGATGCCACACAACAAATAAACACGGGAAACTTCTCAAGTTCCGTCTGAAAACACACAGCACACACAAAGACAGTGACAGGTAAAGCCCAAGTGAATACTGAAGGAGGCTCTAGGCCAGCACAGCAACCCTGGAGTCAGGGTGACATTCTCCACAGTAGTGTCTCAGGCGCAGGGGGCCGGCCAGCAACCTTGAGCTTCAACTGTTATGTACATTCTATCTACATGCGGATACAGTATTTTAAATTAGGAGGCAAGCACTCGGATAAAGGTGTTATTCTACCAAATATTAGAAGATGAAGGGAAACAGAGAACAGTTAATAAAAGAAAATAGCTATATCACCTGTGCAGAGGTAACATTGCCCACTTAGTCTTTAAATTAAAAGAAACAAACAGAAAGAAAGTGTAATCCAAAAATACTAAGATAATCCAGACCTGCCCATTGTCCGACACATTCCTATGCACGTCAGAGTGACGGTGACTGTGACTGACGGTCTAAGGAGAAGCTGCTGCTGGAGAGGAAAGCCCTGAAGACGCTGTGTAGTCGTTTGGCACCCAGCACTTCACCGAGAATGCAAGGCTGCTTTTAGTACCAAACCAAAGCGCAAAGCGACGACATAAGTTAGAAGCAGGGCTTCTCCTGACAGTCCTTGCTGTGTCCTTCGTGGGGACGTGTGCATGGGAAGCGCTGGGGTCTTCACTGAAGGGAGGGACATGAGCTGCTGCTCTACTTGCAGTGGAGAGCTAAGGAGTCCTTCTCCAAGTAGAGCTGGGGTGCAGTGAGAATGTCGGGGCTTGAGGGGTGGGGCTGCTCTGTGTCTACCCAGCATCTGGAACCAGTCCAGCCCCAAACTCAGCTGTGAACGAACTCCCTTAGGCATGTGATAGCCATGTAGCCAGTAGTTCAAGACCAGAAAACCCTGAAGAAGAAAGGAGAATGACATTATTTAACTAGACAAGACATGGAAGGGTCGCAGAGGGCAGGTTCAAGAAGGAAATGGGAAGACGAGGGTAGAGTGGGGTGTCAGGCCTCCTCCTCCATCCCTCCCCCGTGTCCTTACACTTTTCTGACTATGCCTGGTGAGGAGCTCTGTGTCTTCTGCCTCTGTAAACCTCTAGAGTCATGTGCTCTGAAGACATCGCTCAATGAGTACTACCAGGTGGGTTTGTCAATGGACTTACAAAAATTCTTCCAAGAGAAAGTAGTGGGGAGATGACTGTGTAGGGAGAGATGGTGTGGACAATGGAAGACCAGGAGCAGTAAACCTTCTGATGCCCCCCGCAATTCCCCACAGCAGATGTCATCAGCCCACCCTGCCCTGCAGTCCTTTGGGGTCCACAGCCATTTTAAAGGGAGCCCTCACCTGTCACTACTGGTCAAACCCAGATGTCCTGAGGCTGACACTGTGAGTCCCAGCTCCTCAGTTCTGCCACAGTTGACTTGTGGACAAAGGAGAGCAGGTGAGCTCCAACCACACGAACTTTATGGAGGTTGGAATTTTAATATCAGAGTTTTTATATGGCATAATTTTTTAAAAAATATTTTTCAAGTGTTTAAAGTGTAAGAACTACTTTTGGCCTGCACTGGCAGAAAAACGAAGCATATGGTGGGTCAAATTCAATGCTTGGCTACGGTGTGTTGAGCCCAAGCAGGGTAAACTTCTTGAGAGTCATTCATGGGACTCAGAATCTAGACTAAAAAATATCTGAGACAGATTAAAGGGGTGTGCCAGCTTACTCTTTAGTCTTTAGCAAGCTAGAAAGTACATAATAAAAAGCTACAAAGAATTAAGCAATGCTTTTTAATTAAGAGAATTTAACCACAAATCTTTAAACAGTCACAGAAGTAAGGGTGTTCATGAAGCAGACAAAGTGGGAAGTGCACAGAATCTAATGGCTCGTGGCAAATTTTCCAGGTAGGACTACTGTTCCCAGTAGTCATGTGTATCTGAGATTGGGCAAATCGGGCTTCTCTCCTTCTATCTAAAACGGAGCATCTTGGTGAGCAAAACAATCTGCCACAAACAGTATGAAAGTGGCTCTGTAACTAGAGCCGAGGATTTGCTTTCTGAAGCACCTGTCAGCCCTCACCATGAAGAATGCACAGCATAATTAAGTGATCGCTCCTTGTGGAGACGGTAAAGCAGAGTGGACCTGGTGATGGGAAGAAGAATTTTGGATGGTCCTGTGTGTGCGCATGCATGGGCATGACTACACCCACCCACCCACCTGTCTGTCTGTCTGTCTGTCTGTCTGTCTGCCACAGAACTCAAAGACCAGGTAAAAAGGTTGATTTCTGCAATCCAAAATCAAACCTGAAAAACTATCCTAGTGTTAAATGGCTATGACCATGGAGGAACTCATTTAGGTAACCAGTTTTTTAAAAACAGCAACCACAGCCATCACTACCTGTCAATGATGATGAGAGAGCCAACAATGTGCAGGGCTCTATTGGGAGCCTATTGAGACCTTACCAGCTAGTCTGGTAGAGGCTTTCATTCACATCACTAAGGAACCTCAGTTTCCTAATTCAAGGGAAGGCAAAGTCCAGAAGCGAGTGAGGTCTTAAAGAGCCCACCAGGGCTGGGGTTTGAGCACACTCACCAGATTGGGCCAAAGTGCAGGCTGCTATCTGGAGATATAGGTGTAGGTTCTGGAGGGAGAGCGGGTCTCATTCTGGGCACTGGGAGGCACATTTAAGAAATCCCAAATCAAAATAGTGTCATCGTGGGAGCTGCTGATGATCTGAAACTCATCAAACTGCAGGCGAAACACGCGTCCAGAGTGTTCCTATGGAAGAGCAGCTTGGTTTACATGCAAGAAGGACGGCTTTACAGCCCCTATCACCAGAGCTCAAGTCAGCACTTTCAGAGCTGCCTGTGTGCCCCCCCCTCCACACACTAAGCCACATCCTTTCACTGAGAACAAATCAAATGCTCTGCTTTCTAGAATATATGCCTTCTAGGTTTTTCTTTCTTTTTTTTTAAAGATTTATTTGTTTGTTTATTTATTTGTTTGTTTATTTGTTTAATGTGTATGGGTACACTGTAGCTATCTGCAGACACACCAGAAGAGGGCATCAGATCCCATTACTGATGGTTGTGAGCCACCAAGTGTTTGCTGGGAATTGAACTCAGGACCTCTGGAAGAGCGGTCAGTGCTCTTAACCGCTGGGCCATCTCTCCAGCCCCTAGGTCTTTCGTTTTTAAATCAAACATTATGTCCTACATTATAGCCTAGTAATGTGAAGGAAAACAGAGGCTGTCAGAGTAATACCCACTCAGGATATACTGTAAAACTAGACTCAGAAGGGCAAAATTGCTATAAACTTTTTAAAAAGATTTATTTTACGTATATGAACACACTGTATCTGTTTTCAGACACACCAGAAGAGGGCATCAGATCCCATTACAGATGGTTGAGAGCCACCATGTGGTTGATGGGAATTGAACTCAGGACTTCTGGAAGAGCAGTCAATGCTCCAAACCGCTGAGCCATCTCTCCAGCTCCCTATAAAAATTTTTAAAAAGATGACCAAGAACATCTATGTTAAATCACAGCGGTCATCAAAATTCATGGTGAAAACTAAGAGTGGCTCTTACAGTACTGCCTGCTCTAGTCAAAGCAGGAAGATAGTTAATGCTAATACAACTGCTGGGTCTAGAGAGCATGCTCAGTAGTTAAGAGTACTTATCAGTCTTGCAGAAGGACCCAGGCTCAATTCCCAGCATCCACATGGCGGCTCACAACCATCCATAACTCTAGTTCCAGCGTATCCAACAGATTCACACAAGGTGAACACACACTAAGTAGGCAAACTGTTCACACAAATATTTATTCATCTATTTATTCGTCTATTTATTCATTTATTTATTTATTTGTATTTTTTGAGGCAGGATTTATCTGTGTAGCCCTGGCTGTCCTAGAACTCACTCTGCTGACCAGGTTGGCCTCAAACTCAAAAGATTCACCTGTCCCTGTCTCTCAGGTGCTGGGATTAGAGCTGTGTCACCAGCATGGCCTTAAAGATAATTTTCTAAAAAGAAACAAAATTGCTGAAAATTTTCAAGAAAAGCCTATCACTATTTTCAGATGTCTTCTCAAAGAAAAACAAAAATTCCAACAGAAGCAGCCTCAAAATTAGAAATCAATAGCTTTATTTTAGTAATATTGAAAAAGATTCACATATCCAAATAAAGTATTTATTTGGTCTTAAAGCAAGCAAGACATTCTGCCATGCCATTGACATGGAAAATCAACCACCTGGAGGTCCATCAGTGTCAGTGGATAAAGCAGACACGGACAGACGCTGACCCCACAGACTGGCACCTCACAGAAACGAAGCAGAAAGAAGGGTGCAAAAGTGAGAGATGGGGAGGGCTGGATGGGAGAAGGGTGGGCTGAATCCAACGCTCCTCAGAAGGCCCAAAGTCTCACCCAGACTGCAGGACTCCCTGCCAATCATCCACCGCAATACAGAGTGGCCAGGAAAATGCATAGTGTTGGGTACTTCAGCCAAGGTCTTATGGCCTCAAATTCATGATGTAGCCAAGGATGACCTTAGACTCCTAATCTTCCTGCCTCTGTCCCAAGAGCTGAGATTAAAAGTCTGAACTAACATACTTGGTTTAAAAAACAGGATTTTTAATATTTCTATCAAAGAAATGAAAACTGATGTATTCATTAATTTGTTGACAATTTTTCTATAATGTGTATTAAAGACCAAAGTATCACACTATTCTCTTTGATAATATAGTTACTAATTTAAAATAAATTTTAAAAATCAAAGTGTTTCTATGTGCCAAAGGAATCCATATAATAGAGACTGAGGGGGAAATTAGACCTTAACGATCCACTACTGTGCAGTTATAAAACATAACACAATTGCACACTACAGATACCCCTAAGGCTACAGGAGAAATGTAGCACAATCATGAGAGTACCTGCTCACCTACACAGGACCCTGCAGTAGTATAAATGTACTATGTTCTGGCTGGCCAAAAATACCTATAAATCTCTGAAAGTGTGGTAGAAGAAACAAGCTTTCCTGAGTGCCCTCCCCACCCCAACACATCACATACCACCAAGGTGCGCAGACACAATGTGCTTGCTGGGGCCCGAGGGTCAAGAGCAGCCTGCAAGTCCCAGACTTTAATCTTCCTACAAGGAAAAAATGAAACTGGATTTAATAAAAGAGTTAACATTTTCTATACTGTGAACATATCCATGACAAAACAGTACACTTGAAAGGTCTACAACCAAATCCAACAGGCAACATGCTAGTGTTTCTAGGTTTTTGAACTTAGACTTTGAGTATTTGTTTTTAGAAAAAGAACCTGAACCCTCCCAGGATTCCTGAAACCTTAAAGGGATGTTACTGCTAAGGAGACAAACAGGCAGAAGACGCAGGCTTACATAAATTCACTTTCTAACTTAATATCTATGTTACAAAATTCAATATTTGGGGGACTAATGAGATGGTCAAGATGCCTTTCTCCAAATAAAGAAATGTTTAGCACACTAATGCCCCACTAACCAAGCACATATAAGGCAGGACTGGGACTTACAGCTTCCATCTGTCATTGAGAACAAAAGGAGAAAAGAGGAATTTTATTACTGAGTTCATGGGGGAAGGGAGTGTTTCCTGGTTTATTTATAATAGAATGGAATTCCCTATAGTTTAATCTGAATATGTGTGTATTTGTATGCATTTGTTTGGTGTGTGTGTACCATACACACACAGATCTGAGAACAACTCTTCTGGAGTGAGTTCTCTCTCCTTGACCAGAATTGAACTCAAGTCGCCAGGCTTGTGCAGCAAGCACCTTCCCTAATTTTTATATTTCTGTTAATGGTTATAACACAAGCGAGACTTCAAGTGCTTGGCTACAACATGATTGAGACAAGCTTTATTTCATCTTTCTGAATCTGAGCATCCTCATCTGACCCACTGGAAAGACAGATCTTTCTCATAGAGTTCTGCATTCACATTGCTGTTCAATACACAGCAACTTTGTTCCTGACAAGGCTACATGCTTGTGCAGATGAAACACATACCCATCATAGGCGCCACTGACAATCCTCTTGTTATCAAAACGAATGCACCGGACCAATTCTTCGTGCCCCTCTAGGACTCTTAAACAGGCACCACATTCAATATCCCATAACCTTGAACAAGAAGCAGTCATCTATGAAACAAATTCTCTCACATGACTCACGCCCTCCTCAAGTTGTGTACCCCTGTTCAGTGCGGTAAGCCTGTCCATTCTCCTTGGACCCCACATTCCCATCTCATAGTTCCTACAAACCTCTAACTCTAACACTTGGGCTTTCACAGTAAGTTAGGCAGGAACCTCACTTTCTGTTATATTTTGTTTTATACAATTTGAAACCTTTAAGTCATTTTAAATCAATCATCAACAAAGACATTTCAATTATGCTTAGTCCCTGGGAATTTTCCTGGTGTTTCAGCTGATAAGTCCACAGAGCCCAATGGCTTCGGAAAAGTTTTTCTGGAGATGTGGACTTGAGGCAGGAAAATGAAGGAAAATGAAGGAAAAAAAACAACAAAAACAAAAACAAAAAAAACCAACAAAACCCAGCAAGGAAGGGCAGGGAGGTGACACGCGGTCAGCAACTCCAGCCCCGGAGCTTCCAACCCTGACAAAGCTCAGTGGTGACTCCTGTACCAGGGTACCAGGGTTATGTGGTTCCTAAGGAGTGGGCCTTGGACTCAAGTGTCTTAGAAATACAAAGCCACTGGCCATATCAAGCCTTCTCCTCTGCATGATTCACAGGGTATAAACTCCTGATTCTGGAGTGAAAGACTGTTTGTTTTCTACAATGGTTTTTGTAAAATAAACTAATTTCTACGCACCGGATGGTATTATCTGATGATCCACTAACAACAAGCCGGTCTCGGTACTGCAGACAGGCGATGCCTCGCTTGTGCCCATTCAGTGTGCGGACAAACTCACATGTGCTCGTGCTCCACACCTGCAGGAAGGCAGCAGTGCAGTTAGGATGACACCTTCAGAGAGAGTGGGCAGGATCCTAGCATTCAAGAGACAGTATGGCTACAGGAGGGAGACAAGGGCACATAAGGATCACCCGAAATGTCCATCTATAAACTCTTTTCTCAGTTAATGATAGGCTGAACAGAAGTTGGCCAGTGTGAGTCTTCTTGGTTGAGGGTGACAGAGTTGGAGTAAAGTTCAGGGGAGTAAAGAAGCCAAAAGTCTGAGATCTTCACAAAGGCTCAGGCCTTTCTTTCTGTGGAGGAAAGTATCTGGGGCAGATGTTATGTTTCCATCTAGCTCACATCACACTCAACGTGCCTCACCATCCGCATCTCTGCTTCTCACCAGTTTCTTGAGTGGCACCATTTATTTTGCCATATGACTCCTAATATTGCATACAGGATTTAAACAGTCTCCTCTTGTAAGTCTGTCTGTAAGATGCAGATGCTCCCTGACACACTTTCTACATGGTGAGCCAAATAAAGACACACACAGTGGCCAGAGTCCCAGAGCACGAGCGACAGCAGCATTTGTAGCTCAGCAGAATGAGCAGGCATTTCTATGCCTATCCCAGCAAATGGAGTTGGACCCTCTACCCCATGCCATACATGAAAATTTAATTCAAGAGATCAAAGATCTAAATGGTAGAGCTGAAATTAGACAACCCTGGGGGGGGGGGAGAACAAAGGAGTTGTTTTGTAAACCTCTAGTGTTAGGCAATGGTTTCTTAGGTATCACAACAAAAGTATATACAATACAAAAAATAAATTGCTAAACTGGATATCATCAAAATTAGTTTTTTGACATTGACAAAGTGAAAGAATGAAAGAAAAATCATTTGTCTGATTAAGGGGCTCATATCCATAGTGTATAAAAAATGTTCCCACCCACCCATCTACCCATCCATCCATCCATCCATCTATGTAATGTGTATGGATGTTTTATCTGCATGTGTATTATATCTGTGCACCACATTTGTGTTTAGTATCCTTGGAAGCCAGAAGAGGGCATCAGGTCTGCTAGAACTAGAACTAGGGTTACAGATGGTTGTGAGCCACAGTGTAGGTGCTGGAAATTGAACCTGGGTTTTCTCCAAGAGCAGCAAATTCTCTTAACTACTAAATGTAGAGGAATGCTAGGGTGGGAAGGCAGAAGTAGGTGAGTGGGGGAGCACCCTCATACAAGCAGCATAAGGGGGGATAGGATAGGGGGTTTGCAGAGGGGAAACTGGGAAAGAGGATAACATTTGAAAAGTAAACAAATAAAATACCCAATTTAAAAAAAAAAAAACTCACTCAGAAAAATAAAACTATCTAACAATGGATATCCGAGTTGTTATACACTTATGTTATGCTTGGAGAATCAAAATTCTTGTTACTCATATTAACAGTTTTTCATTTTAAGTGGACTTAAGATACATTTATGCAGAGTAGGTACAGTGACCAACAAGCAAGAAAGCACCACAAGCCACTATAGAGTAAAAGCAACTCGCTAGACCCGCCTGCATCTCAGGACAGCTACAGGTCAAAACAAGACAGTGATGAGTGTGGACAGGTGGCACGCGGAGCAATCTCCCCACAAAGGTGACTTCTAATCAGGCCCAAGTGCTCCTGGCTGTCAGGGCTGATCGTGTGCTGATTGTTGGCATATGGCTAAGTTAATACACACAAAATCCAACTGTTCAGCTTTCAGACACCTACGATTTCATGTGATACAGCCCATGATTTGTAGGATGACTTATCAGGGAACAGAGCTGTCCAGTGCTAACCATTAGAAATCCTTCAAGCCAGCACAAAGCCTCATGCTGGCAGGACCATAACATGGGACAGCAACCTGGAAAACCATTTGCAGTTTCCTGTGCTGTTAGTCAATTTAAGAGAACTAAATGAACGTGCAAAAATGCATGGGCAAATGTTTATAGCAACATCATCCATGACTGCCAGAAAAGGAAACCAGCAATAGTCCATCAGTACAGAAGGGGAAAACAAAGTATGATCCAACTAGAGTAAAGATGAATTTGGCCACCAGAAGCAACAAAGCATGGATCTGTGCTGAACCCTGTATTACATGAGAAAGCCAAACACAAGGGCACATGGCTCGTGATTCCATTTACATGAAATATCTAGAACAAGCAAATTCAGAGACAGAGGGAAGAATGCTGAATGCCCGGAACATCATGTGGAGACAGGAGAGCTGAGTGAATGTTATCAATATGGACAATGTGTGAAATGTCACGGAATCAATGTAATTAAAAGTGTGTGTGTGTGTGTGCGCGCGCGCGCGCACGCATACAAACAAAAAAACTGAACATAGATATGGGAATCAGAACTGAATTTCTTACACCCTGCAGGTTATCTTAGTCTACAAATTGCTGGTCTCATGCTTCCCTTCTATCTGCCAAATAAACTTCTTGAAGGCAGGGACATGTCTTGCTCATCCTTCTTTCTCCAGCATCTAACCAGCACACAACAGCAAGCTCTCAGCAGTCAAAAAACCAAATCTAGGCTCCACATGATTAGTATGAGCTATGCTGGTAAAACAGAGACCTATCCTAAAAAAGCATGTGGGCTGGTGGATGAGATGACCTGTATAAAGCTCCTACACACAGCGCACTCAGGGCGATTAGCCAGGGAGCTCATGAAATCTGCGACTGTTCTTTCTCTGCTGGGATCAATGGCTTTTTTTTGCCTTGCCCATGGCTCCAGAAGCATGTGGAATGGTCTGCTGTGAATGCATGAAGAATAGACCCTGTCACCTGGTGTAAGCCATCTCTGCCTTTTCTCTGCTGTACAGGGATGGAGCGGTCAGGATGAAGATGGCAGAGACACTCACCTTAATGGTCCTGTCTCCTGAGGCAGACACGATGTACTTATCGTCAAAGTCTACTACATTGACAGCAGCACGGTGGCCAACCAGAACACGGCGTAAAGTGATATCAGTGGCAGAAGCCATGTCCCACACCGCGATGGAACGGTCCTTGGAACAAGTCACCATCAGTCCATTGCTGAAGCGTAAGTGCAGTACAGCTTCATTGTGGTGGATGAGTGTGTTGAGCACTTCACCAGTGTTCACGTCCCAGACTCTGGAAGAGAACAGAAAGCTGTGACGGTAAAGCCAGGGCAAGGTGACATGTGGGCTCATGTCACTCTTTCTGTACCAGGTGTGTGCTGCCGACAGAACCCTGGTAGCAGCCTCCTTTAATACTGACAAATCTAAGATACTTTTAAGAAGTTATATCTGGCTATATACAGGTTTATCTCACACTCTAAGTAATTAACTCAGAGATGTCTTCAGGTTTGTACCAATGACAAAGACAATCCATCAAGACAGCAGGCTTTGAGTGAGTCTGTGATGACAGGAGTCCTGACAGTTCCCACTGGCCTCTGGCATGCTGAGGAATCTGCTGCTTACATCCGCAAACTAAGCTGTGGCATTTTGTCAGAGCACTCTCTGTCTGACACCTGAGACATGGGGTGCACAGGTGTAGCATCTCTAGAAAAAGCTCCAACATCACAGACCAGAAGATAACCCTGAAGGCTAAACAGTGACCTGAGGCTGAAGTAGCAGCCTAGAAGCCAAGCAGGGGCATGGGCAGCAGCTGTGCTGTGGGCAGGGTTAAACAGAGCCTGACAGTGTGATGCGAGACAAGTAACCAAAAGGGGACATCATAGAATCCAGGGGTAGAATGAGCAACTATCCTATGTCCTGTGAATGAGCAATCATCTCTAAGCATCTGCATCACATAAGATTTGCTGCTTTCTGCTCCTCATTCCCTGTAGTCCCCCTCAGTCTAGCCAGACTTAGCATTACGATGCCCTTTTCTCTGTTGGACTCAGTCACCCTGCCTGCAAGCCTATCAGGCATGGGGAGGTGTGCTTTCCCAGAAGTACAGGAGCACATCTCAGTGATGCTCTCTTTTTAATCTTTGATACCCAACTACTAGTTACAACTCTCTTATGCAATGTCTTCTCCACTCTACCCTGGGTTGACAGCTAAAAACTAAAGCCTCCACTATTGCAATGCCTATAAAGACAGTCACAGGTTACCTAAACTCAAGGCTCAGAATGCACTAATAATCTGACTCCCAGGAAATTATTTAACTTCTTAGTTTTCCAAGGTACCAACACAGATGAAGACAACGCCTAAAAGAACTCAAGCAGATATCCATAATCAAAATCTATCTCTGGCTCTCAGAGCTCACTTTCCCAAGGGTCTGCCAACAGCCTGATTTTCTCAGTTCCTGCATCCTTCACACTTCAACAACAGTGGACTTCTTCCCCTCTGCTCTGTTGGCAGGCTCCTAAGAACAGGAGGAAGGTAACAAAAGGCAGTGTGATTGGCTAGGAGAGCATAGTGCCATCTCTATACACCATGAAGAGGAACAGGACACAGCTAAAACCCAGTCTTCTGCTCTATCTGCTTAGTACAACACCATGAAAAAGAACCTGGAGATACAGTAAGTTAAAAATATGTCTAGAACCACAAATATGTGTGTATGCATGTAGATATGTATGTGTGTGCAAATCTCCTCAGGACTTTGTCTTTGAGTCCGAGCACTCACCTCACCGTGGAGTCTGAAGAACCAGTTACAATGACTCGCTCATCATACTGGAGGCAGAGGACAGAGCCCGTGTGGCCCGTTAGCACTTTCAGACATTCCAAGCTGCTTTTATCCCAGATCTAGTGAGACAAGATCAAGCAGAGCAGCAGTTTAGTGCACACACTCACTCACACACTCACTCACTCACTCACACACTCACTCACACACTCACTCACTCACTCACACACTCACTCACTCACACACTCACTCACACACTCACTCACACACTCACTCACACACTCACTCACTCACTCACACACTCACTCACTCACACACTCACACACTCACTCACTCACTCACTCACACACTCACTCACTCACACACTCACTCACTCACTCACTCACTCACTCACTCACTCACTCACTCACTCACTCACAGATTCCCTCGAATCCTGCACTCTGAATCATGGAAGAAACACACAGTGTGTAGGAAACAAGATGAGTCTCAAACAGGTAGGAAATGGCAAGAGGAGAAGAAACAGGCAGTGCCTACTAGCACGCAGAACAGACATGTGGCTTTCCTCATGGTGGAAGGAGCCCTTGGCCACTGTGCTCATTCAATCAGCAGCTTGAGAAAGGGGGTTTTTAATAATGTCTGGGAAGAATCTCTAGTAAATATGTGACAGCCTCTATGACGGCCATTTAAAAACACATAAAAAGGCATACCCCCCCCCCTTATAGCTTTAAAAATATAGAGCCTTTGTTTCCTCAAAATCCCAAACAAAGAACCAAGAATGCTTAGTAAGAAAATGTCACAAAGTCAAACTGAGCACTTAGGAATTGAAACAGGTCACATGATGACATAGCTGGCAGCTTCTGGAAGGAAAGGGAAATAGGGCCTTACAAATGGCTCCTCTCACGGCCTGAGCTCTTCCTTCCTTTCTTTACTCTTCTTCAGAGTTGCTCTTCCAGAACAGCACACACTGAATCAATCCTCCCTCCATCGGGCAGCCTTTTCCACTCTGTCCTTTAACTTAGTAAGAAACACTTAAAGCTCTCCATGTCTTTCTATGGTAAATTCTTTTCAATGCTTTCAAGTTAGTCCACTACCTGGGCATGCTACAGCTTACCCACGCCCACTGCAGGACACCTGCTCATGCCCAAGGCCTGCCTAGGAATAAAGCTGCTGCAAATGTGTGCAGGTTTGGGGTGGACTAAGTTTTTGACTTCTCTGAGCAAATACTAAGTAATACAAGCACCGGATCATATGACAACAGTGTTTACTAAGAAACCTCCAAACTGCCTTCCAAAGCAGCTAGCCCACTTTCCATTTCCACAAGCATGGGACGCAGGCTCTGCTGGGCTCCTCCCCTTCTTCCAGTGCCCTAGTAGTTGCCACAGTAATGGATTTCAATGCTTCTCAAAGATGCTTCCCCTTTCTTGAAGGCTTACAACATGGCCATCTTTGTAAATGCTGCTTTGCTGGTTAGACACGCTCTTTAGAGCTGTATCTATTAAAGTCTCTGCCTGTTTTTTAAATGTGTTTTATTTCCTTATTGTTGGGTTTTTATAGTTTCTACACACTTTAGCTAGGCCTCCCTCATCAGATTATCTTTTACATTTATATCCTGTCAGTCTGAAGCCTGAATTTTCTCTCAGAGCAGAAAATTGTCACACTAATGAAGCCTACCCCATCAATTCTTCCTTCACAGACCATAGTCTGGTATTATATCTACAATGTCATTCCTAAACCCAAGGTCATTTTACCATAGAAGGTGGGGTAATCCAGCTTCCAGGTTTTCACTCACTCAATTGAACTGAACTGAACTGAACTGAACATTCTGGGAAAACCTTGCATACATGTATTGCTAGAGGCTTCATTTATAATCCTGAGAAGTCCCAAGCAGCATGCACATCCCTGAGAACTAAATGGATTACCACACTATGATGTACCCAATAATATGGAATGCTACTTCACAATAAGAAGTAATGAACTACTGCATCTGTACTGAGTGTAACAAGTCAGTTCAAAAGTCTGTTACATGTTATATGTATACACTGATAGGAAGGGCTAGATCTCTCTCTCTCTCTCTCTCTCTCTCTCTCTCTCTCTCTCTCTCTCTCTCTCTCTCTCTCTCTCTCCAGTGGTGGGAAGGCCACTGGATTCCTGGGTACAAGGATAGCCTAAGGGAACAAGACAAGTGAATTGGAGGAGGGTGGCGGATGTCATAAACAGAGAGGACAAGTATGAAAGTGCTCAGAGACATGTGAGATCAGACAGGGGTGAGATGCTGGTTTTGGTTTCTTCTGAACCATGAGAGCTGCTGATGCTGAGAACAGATAAAAACCTATCAGCAGTAGCAGAGACTGCCACACAACAGCCCCTTATCCCTAAGCACCACTCTACAATAACACAGATCAGTAACTTGCCTTGATAGAGTTGTCCCGGAGGCCACTGATAATTTTGTCATCATCATATTGCAAACAGTAGACACCCTTACTATTTTCAGAGCGGCACTGAATCCTCTGCAAGTTGTGTCGTCCACACCGCCAGTTGGATTCTATGGTCTGGAGAAAGGAGGCAAGAGGTGGGGTTTTGTGAGCCAACTGTTCTGTAAGGTTTAACAATCTGGTGTTGCTTCCCACCAGAGATTCCCAACTTTGCTCTTTTCCCAGTAAAACACTAGGCAACAATGTTTCTTCTTAAACCCTCCCTGCCTACCTGGCAGTTGTTATGGGATTTCCAGCGAGCTCTGGGTTAGATTTGAAACAGCCTAGACAGAATTCAGTATGTTTAAAGAACATCACTTGCCTCCAAAATACAAACAGATAGTAACTCACTGAGTCACTTCCTAAGGCCAATTAAAACACCTGGCAAAAGACTGACCTATTACTAAGCACTAACTGAAGAGCTGTCTGATCACTGAAAAGACAGGACATTGTGCTAGTGTGTGCCACCTCCATAGAGAACTGCATTGTCAGTTTTAAGCTCCTGCCAGACTGAAATCACTGTAAATAAGAATTTAAAAAATAAAAAGGGGAAGGAAGAAAAGGGAAAGGGAAAAAGGGAAAGGGAAAAAGGGAAAGGGAAAAGGGGAAAAAGGGAAAAAGGGAAAAAGGGAAAGGGAAAAAGGGAAAGGGAAAAAGGGAAAAAGGGAAAAAGGGAGAAAGGGAAAGGGAGAAAGGGAAAGGGAGAAAGGGAAAGGGGGAAAGGGAAAGGGAGAAAGGGAAAGGGAGANGAAAGGGAAAGGGAAAGGGAAAGGGAAAGGGAAAGGGAAAGGGAAAGGGAAAGGGAAAGGGAAAGGGAAAGGGAAAGGGAAAGGGAAAGGGAAAGGGAAAGGGAAAGAAGGACTGGAAAGGAAGACTGCCTGGTGGTGGTGCATGTCTTTACTGAAAGCAGAGGCAGGAGGATTTGAGTTGGAGTTCAGCTGATCTACTGAGGGAGTTCCAGGACAGCCAGAACAATAGAGAGAACACCTCCCCCCTCCCCCACCCCCGTGTGTGTGTGTGTGTGTGTGTGTGTGTGTGTGTGTGTGTGTGTGTGGTGTCCACTTCTCTAACATCATGTGTTGTTTAATGAGCTGTTAGCATACTCCCAGTATCAGGAAGTATGGGAAAGATCAACGGGAAGCATACTGTATTCCAAGGAGGCATAAAGCCAATTGTGAGGGCAAATACTTGGAATCCCTAGAAACTGAGGCACAAGATGTCAAGTTCAAAGCCTGCCTAAGATGCATATCAAGATTCTTCCTACATACCTGCATGAGCACACATTCCCCCCACCCCCGACCCCTTCCCTCACTTTTAATGGTTAAGCTTAACTTTTTCAATCTTGGCCTTAAAATGCAAAAACAATAATACACATTCAAGAGGAACTGTATTTTGCATTTTGATCCTTTCCCTGGCTAGCCAATTGGATGCTGTATGACAGTAGCAAGCCGTGATCTTCCATTAGAGCACAAGAGGAACGCACCTGGAATCTACAAAGTGTTTCTCAAGTAGGTCGCTCAGCAGGTTAAGGATGTTTATACACATTTCAACCTACACTATTTTCAACTTACCATGAATTTATTGGATGTAATCCCATAGTACACTGAGGAACATCTAGACTCTGAACTAAATCTGCTTGGTTAAAGATTAAGCCAATAACCTTGGTAGTGTTTCTCATTGCTTTCCTTTATAAATAAGCAAAGAGTTTAACCTGCTAAGGCTGCAAACTGGATTAGCTAGAAGTTACACCCAGTTCTGATCAGCTAGGAATATATTTATCAGTACAAAGGATAGTCTTAGCTCTTAGGCAGAGAACACAGAACACAAACATATAGTAACAATCCAGGGCACTCTCTGTGTCAAACAAAATAAACAAACTCTGGCTACAGGATCTGAAAGGCAGCAAGGGTATCCTGGCCTGAGATCATGGCCCAGTTCAATGAGGAAGCAGAGTGTGTCCACCAGAAGACCCAGCCTCAGGGACTATATCCAAGATTAGAAGCCATCAGCCTCTAAGACTAGCTGATCTGGATTCGTAGACTTTGAAACCAGTAGACAGCAAGAGCAGCTGTCCACACTCAACTTTTGAGTCCAGGTTGAAAGAGAATCAATCTGTGAGTAGCTAAAGCTCTAGTGCTTGCTGTTTGAAGAAGGTAAACCTAGCCTCTCCTCACAATGAGGCCCGATCACTGGTCAAGAGTCCTCTGCTCTGAGAACTGCATTCTTGTGAACTCTCTAAAATTCTAACATTCTCTGAACGCTAGCTAACACTGTCCTATGCTTTATACACTGTCATCTCTGGGCATTCAAGGGGAAATGCTCTACAATCTAGCACAGATACCAAAGTCTATGGTATAGATTTTGTAAAATAACATAATTACATAAAACAGCATAATTACTTTCTTTTGTGAATTACTTTCTTTTTTTTAAAAGATATTCCCCACTATATAGCCAAGGGTGGCCTTAACTGTCAATCTTCTTGCCTCATTTAATTAAATGGTATAATATTTTCATATACCTATATACATCCTTATATATACTTTGAGTCATTTCTAGATGAGCTTTAATAGTAAATATTGTGGGGAGTGGGCACGGCTGCAAGGGCCAAAGATGGCGCCCTGGCTCTATGCTAAGCCCCGTGACCTCGCTTGTTTATCCCAGTCTTAGTCATTCACAGTAAAAGCAGCAGTGCGTGTAATTTGTTGGAGAGATAGCGCAATGTCTTGTGATACCAATCTATCAGCCTATCCTGCATGCTGCCTTGGACATGTGTGTCTATGATTGGGTGGTGTGAGGTGACATGAGTGAATGGAAGAGGATAAATTGTGGGCAGTCCCAGGGGGAAGTGATTTAGAAGAATAAGGGAAAAGTAGAATAAAGGAAGCTGTGGAAAGCTGCGTGAGACCTGCTTTGGAGTCCGTGTCATTTATTCCCGAGTCTCCGCTAGTCAGAGACGTGGGCCCGAGACAAATATGATTCGAACATTGGGGAATTTCTGTGATTTCTTTGCTGTTCTTTTTGAAACAGGGTTTCTCTTTGTAGCCTGGGCTGGCCTTGAATTCAAAAGATACCTCTGCCACCTGAATGCTGGGATCAAAGGTGTGTGCTACCATGCCTGGCTCAATATAAATGTTATATAAATAGTTGTGATGCTAAAGTATTTAGGGGAATCACAACCAAAGGAGAGAGAAAAAAAAATCTTGTCCATGTTTAGTACAAATGTACTGTTTCTAATTCTTTTCCACGGTGGTGGTGGAGTCTGTGGAACCACAGTTATATAGAGGACCAGCTGTATTTCTAGCCAGCTCATCACCTAATACTGAGGCAAGAACCACTGTTGACATTTTTATACAGAAAGAAACAGAGAGTTGGAGCTATTAATACCTATATCAACATGTATATTTAAAGGGCAAGTGTCTGTCCTTTGTGACCTCTGTGCTCAGCATAGGCCCTGGAAACATCTGGGTCTTCAGAGAGCCAGCACTGAACAAGCGGGGGGGGGGGGGGGGGGGGGGGGGGGGGGGGGGGGGGGGGGGGGGGGGGGGGGGGGGGGGGCGGGCGCGGGAGTGAACAAACAAACTGGATGGCACATGCCCAAGCCTTAGAGACAGCAGCAGTATAGACAAGCTCTTCTATGCACCTGCTACCATCAGGACTTCCTAGGCCAGGCAGTATTTCCCTAGTGGCTGGGAAATGTCAAAACCAGGAAAACGAACTCACCCCACTATACAACCATCTCTCATAGTAGATATCAATTAGTCTCTAGGGCAACTTTTTTTTTTTTTTTTTTTTTTGGTTTTTTCGAGACAGGGTTTCTCTGTGTGCCCTGGCTGTCCTGGAACTCACTTTGTAGACCAGGCTGGCCTCGAACTCAGAAATCCGCCTGCCTCTGCCTCCCGAGTGCTGGGATTAAAGGTGTGCGCCACCACGCCCAGCTTTAGGGCAACTTTTAAAAGGGATCAAGAGCATAAAAGCTTATTTAAACAAGCCCATTGTTTAGAACCATCTAGAGAAATAGTGTTATTTTTGTATAATGACCGGGCCATCTTAGCAAGCTAAATGCTCCAGGGAAATGCTGACTTAGGAAGCCAGATATACTAGAAAGCAGTCTATTCCTAGCCTAGTAGTCACCCATGTTCAGGTGCCATCCTTTAGGAAGAAGAAGAGTTGATAAAAGTATGTGATTCCATTTGAACACAAAGCTTTAAATACATAGCATGCCTTACTATACACCAGACGTTTTTAAATTGCATAGGTATCTTTGGGCTCTACAGTGGTGTGAATCTAAAGTAGGCTTTACTCTGTGTAGAAGAACAGAGAAAGCACATTTGCATCACATGCGTATTGAAAGGGAAGAAATGCTCTTCATTCAAATAGAGGAGCTGAGAGGACTTCTTATACACTTCCTACTACTTCTCATCAAGGTATTTTATAGAATGGGTGAGCCGGCCATAATCTTTAACTGCACCTAACACACTGAGGACACAAGAGAAAGAATGAGGAAGAGGAGACAACATGGCACCACATGGTCTCTGTTGTGGTAGCCAATCAGTTCTTGAAACACCTGGGCAAAGAAGAGTCAATATTAAAGCTGAGTTGTCCCATTTACTCCTGAGCCTCAGACAGTTGTGAGAGGACAGGGCTTCTTCACATGAGTGCCACCAGATAGTCCACTTGCCTTCCAGTCAGAAGGAAACCAGGGTGTGGCTGAGCTTCTCTCCATGTTCACAAGGTTCCTAACTTTCTAAGATATCTTTGTATTTTAAGGAAAAGTTCAGAAGACGCTTGGTGAGTCACGCTGGGAAGCCCCTACTTAGGACAAGTTTTTAAATCTTTAGGTAAGTATAGCTCACTAGAACCAACAGGAAATGTCAAGACATTTAGCCACCAAGGGCACTCCTGAACTGCCTTGTCTTTAGCTCTCCAGGCCACCCACACTCAAAGGCAGTACTTGCTGATGATTATGCCTACCAAGAACACCACCACCATGTCTGACAACCTCAACCCTCACTCTAGCTCTTCTAAACCAGGTTTTCACAGAAGAAGCCCTAAGGCCTGGGAGGCAGCCTTGGCCAATAGTACGGCTGTGCAGCACAGCAGCCCCCATCTCTGGAAAGCAGGTCAGTAGACCTGTACCCCCAACTATCAAAGGACCATGTAAGATGAAATATGTGGTCATCACCACCTATTGGGAACACTGACAAAAAGAGTGGGCTGTAATTAAAAAGGGAGGGTTCTCCCCAAATTATAGGAATTGTGTTGGCCTGGCTGCTAGTTACTGCTGGTAGCCTGCACTTCATGGAAGGACCATCAAGGTGCTCAGCCTTCACGTGGAACTCAGCTACTACCCCAGTGAGGCAGCATCGAGGTCAGTCACACACAGGTACCCTCTCTATTACCTGCCATACCATGAGTCGTAAGGTGGTACAGCTACTGTAGAGGAGGCTTTCACGCGGTAGAGAACTTGTAAAATCGCCTTACCCTTTGCAAAATCTCAAAACACTGGGAAAGTAGCCATGATATACAGAGTATACAGCGGCATTTAAATTGGCAATAGAGTGAAAACAGATGTTTGAGTATGGAGAAATAACATTATTTTTAGAAGCCTAAACATAACTGAGTGGGTGGGCAAGTTTCAGCATTTTCTAGTTGGGACAATGTTAATATCAAGTTTGCAAACCACAAAAAAAGCTTTCCACTTTCCCTGAATGGAATGTGGTTTATTAAAGGTGTGATACAGCACACCCCCATTTTCCCCACGGCCAGCTCCAAGTGGAGTCCTTCAAAGCCACTTACCCGGTAAACAGAGAAAGTCACTACTCTGGAATGACAGAAAAGAAAAATCCTAGATCAGGACATTAGTTTGCTTGTAAGAGCAACATCCTTCCATCTGCAGAGGCATCTGGGAGTGCAGGGTGGACAGAGCCTAGAGGTCACCTAACCAAGTCCCTTGCGGTGAGTGGACAGTGAGCTGCCCTGAAAACAGCACTGACAAGGACTCTAGATAGCGAGGGAGAGTGTGGCTGCCCTCTTGGTGAGACATGCCTCAGGTTTGCCAGGAGTTCCTTTTCAATTTAGAGGCCTGAAAACCCTCTGTGTGGCAAGAACACCCAGGAGAGAGGAACCTTTTCAGAAAGTGAAGAATGTAAACTATTCTCCACAGACTCTGATTCTCTCTCACTTCCCCATTTTCTGAACAGCAGGAGCTAGCCACACAAAACCAGGTTGTCCATTTTTTCCTTAAAATACAGCCAATTTCTGGTGGCTCCACGTGGAAGGCAAAGTTGGGAGAGGAACGGCTTCCTCTGTGCCCATGATAGGCCAAGCTGAGAGCGCTGTACTTGAGGAGTTAGCAAGTTGTCAAGGCGAGCAGACGGGAACGAGAATGGGATCAAAGAAGAGCCGACCTGTGGGGTGTAGAACAGACTGGAAGCTGTGTGCAGGCTAGGGAGGCCTGGACACTCTAGTGTTCCTTTATCTTGGGCAGTATGCTTAAGAACCTTTCAATGCTACCTTTTCCCTAGCAGAACTAAAGCAAGGCCAAGGGATCTCATCTGAACAGTCAAGGTGCTGAGTAAGACAAGTCTACAGTAATAAAGCATGCCTTTCTCCTTCACTTCCTGAACTTTCTACTTTGGAACTAGCAAACAACTGTAAGCCCAGGACTAAACAGACCTCAGCTAAAAGCCCACCTCTTCTATGTAGTACATTTTAAAACTTCTTTTAGTCTCAGTGTCCCTTTGTAATATATGATACATACAATATGGCATGATATAGGCCTTGTAAAATTACTGTAATTATCTGTGTAATACCCTCACAGTTCATAGTAGACTATAAGGGTGACAATCACCATGTCCTGCAGGTGATACTTTCACAGCAGTCATATGGACAAGCTTAACTGTGTGCCTCACAGATATCAATCACAGAGGAAAAGAATTTCCACATTTATGACTGCCCTGACAGAACACAGCACATTCCTAAAACAGAGTGGAGCTCTCTGTTCAGAGGTGGTGCCATTAATCCACACTGCAAAGGGCTTGTATGACGAGCCAGAGCGTGTGCAACTGGTTGTGGGCTCTACCACTCAGAATTAAGAATATGTGTGTTAGAATATGTGGGTGGTTGTGGACTGAACCACTCGATAATGTATCCATGAGAGTATGTGGTTGATTATGGGCTGTGCCACTCACTGTGATCCAGAGTAACAGTTCCCCTTATCAGTCTATGTTTCTTAGATTTTCAATGTGGACTTGACCTACTTTTCAGAGTGTCTAGACTATCGAATGAGAAGGTATGCTATAAACTACTAAACAAAGTATCTGGTACAAGTAAGTGTCCTATTAGTGGTACACCATTTCTGTCACTATTACTATTAGTGAGTACACTGAAGTATAAGCGTCATTCCTCATACTAAGAAACTTAGCCACAAAAATTTGGAGGAGACTCTGTGGCCAGGCAGTGGGTTTTCCCAAACCACACTTTAAGAACCACCAGGAAGACCACCGTGATGCAGAGGTTCCGTGTCAAACAGTGTTTCCTCAGGGCTCCACTCCCCATCACATCTGCCTCCTTCGCTAGCTCTAAAGTATTTTTTCAGCCTGAGGAAATGGTTTATGGTAAGTGCTGTCATACTGTCAATTATAACGGTAGTCATGACAACTAAATAAAATAATCTACATCACCAAACCTCAATCTGATAAAGGTTCTCCCCAGTTCCTGTTTATTAATGAACAGCTTTAAACAACATCCCCTCAGAAGGAATGCTTTCTTGAGACCACTCATGGAAAGTAGGAGAGTCTCTCAACAGTTAACCCTGCCAAAGAACAGAAGGGCATTTCCAAGATGTGCATATACACACTGTCTTGGTGCACCGACCTAGAGCAGCCCCTTCCCTCCTGAAATACACAAACCCTAACCTGTAATGACAGTCTGTTCTATGTCACCCACTAAACACTGCAGGACATTAGTCCAAGTTTTGAACAATAGGTCAATTAATTTTTAAACTTTATGTGGCAATGGTTTAAAATCATTGAGCCCTCCCTAAAAGGTTAGTTTTTAAGTCGTTTAGAGAGCATACACTCGAGACAAGAGTTTCCTCTTTAAAATAATGATATCCGGTCACACACAGATAGACGAACCATTAATAGGATGCATCCATTAGTTCACATCTGCCTGAGAAGGGGCGGGGGATGAACTCCACAAAGGCATATGTTTCTCCATTAACAAATTTTGGCACAGTAACTTTTATGTTCATCACCTGGGGAAGAGGATTACTTCACAGTTTGGAAATATGCTGTAACTTTATGGGCAATACAGTTCTGGCCAGTGAAAGCTCAACTTTTCTGCCAAAGAGGAAACAGTGGAGAAACCAATAACAGACAAGAACATATGTGAACGAGTTAATGAGAAGTACCTGTGCGTGTGTCTATCCAGTTTAAGGGAAAGGGCGAATAATAAAAGTGAATGAGAGCACACTGACAATATCAAGCACAGCTAACATCTCTTAGCAAAAGCCCAGAGCTCTGCTGGTCACTAAGTCACACTAAGCTTCCCAACGGCCCCAAAGCACAGCCCACTTCACAAAGCCCATTTCATAACGGCTTAGAATAACCTGAGCCATTTTTATGAAAAACTATGCATGGCTTAAGAGGAGAGTACATACATGCCTTCTACAAAGATGGCTCAAATATATAAAAGTATGTTTACCTAAAACACTGGGCCTTGGATTGTGGAAAATTTATCAAATTAGAATATAGTTTATCTTAGATACAGAAGCATTTCGTGTTTTAAAAAAGTTGTATTTCTATAAAAAGGTGTGATCAGCTCTGAAGAACAGCTATAGATTACACACTGTGACATTTATTTTCAAAACTCAACTTTTAAAAAGTGTGAGTTGCATGAGTTTAGAACAAAAGGACTTAAAAAACAATATAAAAAGTTGAGAATAAGTTCCCAAGGGTGTGAGACAATTAAGTAAACAGTTACCTCTATGTCCTGGATAATCTTTGGGTATAATGATCTATAAAATGAGTTGGGAGGGCCATCTGTAGGTCTGTTTTTAAACAGGTACTGATCCCTGGCAAATGAAAACAAACAGATGTTACATTTTTGCACATAAAATAGGGATTTTATTTAAGCATGCTTATAAGGACAGCCCGTGTTTTGTGTCTTTTCCTTGCACTGGGTGTTAATAGTTCAAAAGGAGGGTTTCAAATAAACTGTAGTTTCCATGGTAGAGACAATCTAGTTCTGGCACGATGCTGGTCTTTTATTTTCTGAGTACTGTCACACAAATAATTAAACTCTCACTTTAGAGCTTTCTTCCCCCTATAAACTTCGTTAGTAAAATCTTGCAAATAAAAAACAGAACACACTGAAATGAACAGTTGCAAGTATATACATTTTAATGAACCTCTTAAAAATTACAATAGGCATTTTGAAGCTGTGAACCTTCACACTGGATTTTATACTTTTATACTATTTGATAGTTCAAATATATTTTTATGGTTTTATCCACTATGAAAAACAAAAAATCCATGCTAGAGTTAGCATCAGGAGAACAATTAGAGTGCTATCACTTTTCAAAATCCCTCATGCTCATTAGCCACACTCGGCCCTTCCTCCCAAGGACTGTGCCTTGCTCCTCCCGAGGACTGTGCCTTGCTCGTGTTGTGGTCTATGTTATACTGTACCCACATGAGGAGTAAGTGCTAATGAAGCTTGTAAATTGTCTTACCTCACATTAGACTTTCTCCCATCACAAAAAAAAAAAAAAAATGCAGCCTCACCTTCCATCTTCCCAGTTTTGTGCCTCTGTCTGTAACTTTCTCTATGCTATCAATGCACAGGACTATCAAACTGCATTAAGCTCATGGGGTTTCCTAGAAAACCCTATGTTGTGTTTCCATTCTTCCCCATGAGCAGTAATAAAAACAGAAATGACATAACTCAGGCTGCTGGAATAGCTCTGTGACAGAGCAGTTGGTTCAATTCCTAGCAATTAAAAAACAAATAAGTAACATTACTAGACTCTCATATTTTCCTTTAAAATTTGTTTTATGTATGGGGTTTGCTTGTATATATGTCTGTGCAACACATGTGTGCCTGCTGCCTGTGGAGGCCAGAAGAGGGCATCAGATCCTCTGGAAATGGAGCACCAGAATATTGTAAACTACCAGGTAGTTGCTGGGAACTGAACAGAGATCCTCTGAATGAACAGCAATGTTCTTATCTACTGAGGGATCTCTCTAGCTCCAACTCTCACATTTTTTAAAAAATTTATTTATTTATTATATCTAAGTACACTGTAGCTGACTTCAGACACTCCAGAAGAGGGCATCAGATTTCGTTATGGATGGTTGTGAGCCACCATGTGGTTGCTGGGCTTTGAACTCCGGACCTTCGGAAGAGCAGTCGGCGCTCTTAACCACTGAGCCATCTCGCCAGCCCCCAACTCTCACATTTTTTTCCTTACCTTTTTGTGATGGGAAAAAGCATAAATTTATAATTTTAAAAAGATGAATGTATCACCTATATGAGGTATTAAAAGCTTTATAATAACAAATCCATGTCAGAAGGGGAAATTCAAACAGCTTTAACCTATCATTTTTCTTCCTTGTTTAAATAGACTGACACATTCACAAATATTGGCCCTGAGTAATCAAGCTGACAGTGCATCAAGGAAACTTTCTGCAAACAAGCCCCAGACTTACCAGCCTCTTCTTTCTGAGAGTCCCTTCCAGAGAGGGTCGGTGCGCACCATCCTCTCAATCAGCTTCTTCCAAAGCATCCCTTCTGAGATCACTCGCTGCCATTCTTTACACACCAGCTCTGCTGCACACAGAGACCTGGCATCCAGGTAGGAAAGAATGTTTTCTGCTATGTGATCTAAGCCTTGCTCTATAAAACAGGAAAGCAATGAAAGGAATAGGTAGGGCAGTAGACAGACCAGCCTTCTTTTAAAGGAGAACTAAGTAAACCTGAGGCCGGCACAACTGCAGGAGCAAGGCCTGGAAACGTATAGCTAGTAGCGGCTGTTCTTGCCATGACAACTGTCTGGGACAGCTCTGTCCTCAGAATTTTCAGAACCCCATGTCCATTTTTCTACCAAACCTTTACAGGTCAATGGTTCTCCAAAGTTAAAGCCAAGACACAAGCTCTTGGTGCTATTCTCTGTGGTGAAGTCAGGATGGAAACTCAAGACTTCTTGCTTCAAAACCTCTGCTTATTACTCATATTCATGAACACGAGCAATTAACCACACTCCACCATCAACTCTTGACAGCCACGGGAGCCAAAAGGTAAGACTGACCCATTTTGAAGGCATGTGAAGAATTAAAAGTGTATGCATTGGGAGAGATGGCTCAGTGGTTAAGAGCACTGACTGCTCTTCCAGAGGTCCTGAGTTTAATTCCCAACAACCACATGGTGGCTCACAACCATCTGAAATGAGATCTGATGCCCTCTTCTGATGTGTCTGAAGACAGCTACAGTGTACTCATATACATAAAATAAGTGAATCTTTAAAAGTCAAAGTGGTCAGGTCAATCTTCTCACCTCCCTCTGACAAAGAACTATTTTCTATTCTGAGCAGACGGGCAAGAACCCTCAAAAGCAACATGCTTGATTACTTCAGGACTTTGAGAAAGGAGCCTGGAAGGAGATAACCAACTCCCAAAGTTGTCCTCTTACCTCCATAAGAGTTTGGTATGTTGTGGTATACACACACAGAGACACACACATGCATGCATGCAAACACACACATGTACACAGCATATATAAGTAAGAGAAAAATGCAAGGGCCTTGAAAAGAAATTCACTCAAGATACAGCTCTGCCTGAGCTGTGCCATGGAAGATCACCATGGACAGCACTGTCACCATCTGTTATAAACCTTCTTGTACTTCTAGGTGTGTCTACTGTAGCTACAGAAAACACAACTCATCCCCAAGCACAGAATGTTCAAATTCCATGTCTCAAGTTCATCGTGCACTGTTGGTTCTATGACATAAAGCAAACACTGAAACAACTCTGCCTCAGTTAGCAGCAGGTATTGCCTCCATTTCCTTCTCTCCAGAGCATGGACAAGAATCACCAGCTGTGAGAGTATCAACACAAAATGACACAAAAGGAATTCTTTCTGACCCACATGTACTGGGTGCCCATGCCTGACATTTCAGTTGGAGGAAGGGGGCAGCAGGCATGCCTTACAAATGTCTCAGAATGACAGGTCACACTGTTGATGGCAGTTTCCATGATGGCCTTTCATATACCAATTCTATCCTGGACTAGATCTAAGACCCAAGCTCCACCCTGAGGCTACATGGTACCACTGCTCTCCAGTTTACATACAATCAAAGACTGCCATCCTTCCTCTAATGGCCACAGCACAGCAGACTCCTGAGACAGTTCAAGTTAAAATAAAATCTATGCCCTTCTCCCCAGTTGCTATTAAAATAACTCCCTTTCTTTAATTCTTTATTTGACCACTGGTGGGATAGATAGAGTCAGCAGCACTTTATGCTTATCCCTACTACAATTCAGCTTCAAATTTTCCATGTGACCTAGCCACTGCAATCTCTAGAACTCTGGGTTTTAGCATCCAGAAAGGGGTATTCCTCTGTAGACCGACATAAAGAGCAGACCATCTTTACCCACAGCTGAGTACAAGCATGGGAAATGGGTCAGAACCAAGGACAGCACCCAGGACAGCCACTCTCCTCAGCAGGCCATTCCTGATGAATCTGGTAATACTCCAGGCTCCCAAAACTCAGCTACCTGCTCTGCAAAACATGTCAATAGTCCAGTCCAAGTCTGTCACTTCAGTCCATAGGGGCATCTGGAGAGGTGCCCATGAAGACACTGCCATCTTTAGATCACTCTTCTGACTTTTAGTCTGGTAAGAGCACCCAGATGAGGAGGAGCCAACTGAATCTTGCCCACTTGCTCTTCCTCTTCCTGAACCTCGCTTACTCCCTCTCCCTTACTGGTACTTACTAGTTTTGCAACCTTTCAGTTACAGGTTGGCACCAATTGCTTTGGGTCCCTTCTTAACATATACAATCCATGCTCATTGGAGAAAAATTACAAAACACACATTAACAAATTAACTGCCAGCTCTAAACCATATCTTGCATTCACTCTTTTGAAGATTATCCACCCTTCCTAATCTTTTCAGGTGACAATTAACTTTTTAAATTAAGATGAACTGAAGAGGAAAATCCAGCTTAATAGCTGCATCCTACAAATTCCTCCCCAGTTCTTAAAACCTGGAGAATTGTCCAACAGTCTCCTCTGGACACCACCAGGCTGGACTACGAGCCCAGCTGCACCAACACTCAATCACTTCTCAGAACTTCCCAGTTCTAAACATCAGTCCCAGGTTCTTTCTGGGCCACACCTTTTCTTTCACTTTAAGAGACAAAAAGAACAGGTAAAAGCACAGTGGAAATAGACCAACCTGCCATCTGTTTCCAGCACATTATCCCTACATTCCTTGTGACTCACCTCCAGATGGCTGGATACTTTGTCCTCAACTCTCCTTATCTGGACAATCTGACATGAGGTCCAACTCTGTGTTCTTGGTACCATTCTCCAAAGTCCAGACACCTTTGTGAGCCACATGTTCATGTGCCTCTCTCCTATATCTTCTATGTGTAGTCACACAGGTCTGCCTCTCTTTCCATGCCACAGCTACAACTATGGATTCAAATTACAGAATCTCTCAACTGCTATAAGCCAAGTCTATACTTATCCCAACTATAATCACATTAAAATCATGCTTAATCACATTTCTCTAGCCACAGGGTAACAAACTTAGTTCTTCTTGGATTTCTCTAAAGCTGGAGGCTCACTGGATTTCCTCCCACACGGGATGTTAACAGTCACTTTAACATGACTCCCATGACTTTCCCCCACTATCTGGATCCTCCTAATTGGTTATAAACATGCCCTAACCAATTCCCCTTTCAAATCCTCTTATTCTTGGAAAGATGAAACAAATAGCAAGGCAAACATGTGTTAGAAAGACGGTTGCCTTTCCAGGTCTCAGTAGCAGGGTTCCCATGACCTGTGAAGAAGCAGGAGAACAGCATTCAAACTTCCACTTTACTGACAAGCCAGAGCCTGCAACCATGAGATACTAAAGCCGTGTACTGGACTGGAATCAACTAGGGTCACTGACTTTCAAATGCACAGCAACAGAACGGATCCCTCACACTTCCTACTGAACCAGTCTCTGGAGGAGGCAGCCTAGGAATCCATCTCTTAGAAATGCCACCTAATTCTGACAAATGGAGGACTACTGGTTTACAGCAAAGGTACCCTAGTAGTCTTGGATCTTTCCTCCTCGCTGATTGCTCACACAACTAAGCCATTAATAAATTCTTGCATAAGCAAATCCCTTACATTTTCCTCTTCCAAATGCCATGAGCTCATTTAAACAATGCCCTAGTGACACCTAAGGTTAGACTGGTTTCCTGTGATTACTATTTTAAACTCTCATTGTCCTTACAGGAGGCAGCATGATTTAGTCTTATGGAAATGCAATGGCTGTCAAACCAGATAACCTGGCTTACATTTTATTTCAGTCAACTGCTATGTGAGTGGCCATAAGCATATCTACTATCCTTTTTTAACATCATTAGTCCATAATATAGGAACAATATTAAGGGCTGAAAGAAGTTATCTCATATAACCTGTCAAGTAACTCTCCAAGGTAAGTGTTCTAAATATCTACAGTTTACAGGGAAGCCATCTCTCAAGTCCACTGGAAAGGCTACTAGGAGATTTAAAGGGCCAGATATGTAGCAGGTATTCAATAATGTCCTTAATCTTCTCTCGTCCCCTCCCCTCAAGTTTCCTTAACTGATATGAATGTTGAAGAGGCTACCAAAGTCTTCATCCACAAAGAAAACAATGCCCATCTCTGCTAGCAAAACCAGCTAACTTCCATTCTATTAGCATGAGCCCCATATTCCCAAAATGTTTTGAGAAAAGTAAGAATCATGTTCTCTTTTGGGCACCTGGATCCACTGAATACAAGATGCTTCAGTAGTCAGTAAAGGCCATACATATCTTGCAACTTTCTTGTTTCAAGTCCATTGAGGAAAAAGAAGTTATGGAAGGTACACAAGGTGATCTTTAGCCAGGGTTTTGAAGTGTTAAACTAAGTATTTTCCTCAGCAGTGTGTCTGGCTCTTATTACTCTATCGTGCTGATGGAACCTCCCTTCCCCCTCCCCTAAGGCAACAGGAGAACACATCGCTACCTCAGCAGAATATAGACTGACAGTGTATGCACATTTCTGAGAGTGCTACTGATACTAATTGCAGGTACCTCATGAGAATCCAGAAAATGTCAGCAACAAACTCAAACAAATAAAAGGCACTGATTTCAAAGTTCAATGTGTAAAAACTACCATATCAAAACCAGCCTCAAATGTGTGATGTCAGCTCAATGCCCTTGGTGAGGCCAGCTTAATACAGCTGCTTAGATCATACAGTAACTTCCAGTAGTTTACAGACCCTCAAAGAGCAGCTGTAAAGAAACACCCCAACCTCTGCTCCTCCTTGCTTCACGAGTCACAGCTTTAGTTATAAAATCTAAAGTTAAAAACCTTTTTACAATAAAACAACCACCTACAACCAGTGTTGAAGCCTTTCCTGGTTATGTGTGGCTCCAAGGGCTAAAAAAGGAAGTAAAAATCAGCATAGGTCACAAACCCAAGGCTTCCCATTACACTCTCCAGAAAACCAAAAGACAAAGTGAAAGTCCTTCCTCGACACACCCACATTGCAGTCTTTAGTCCTTACCCCTGCATCTACATAGATGAGGGATGGGCTACTGTGTCCTTGGGGCTAGCCATCTAGTTCTAGCGAGCACACTCTCCATTTGTGATGCTGAGTCTTTGGCCTTGCACCTAACCTGAAGCCTTGGCTCATTCCTGCCCATCCCTGTGACCTTTGATCTAGTCTATCATATTTATAGTCTATGATGGTTTTCTGTCCTTAGTCGAGGGCTAGACAAATGAATAAACCATGAGCAGGAAGCTAAGCATTTCAACATTTTTAATCACACAGATACCTCACCAAACTGATCAGCAAGACTTATCATCTTTTTTGAAGTACAATCTGCCTCTATTTTAAATGGTATAAATTTTCCCTTTAACAACAGTTCTTACAAACCACAAACTTAGCCTGCAGAAATTGACATTGCAGACTAAACATTTACCATGATTTTTAGAAAAGCGTATCATAATTATCACTTTTTCCACTGAACCAAAAGGAGCCAGAGACCACAAACATTTTCCACTTTTCTTACATTGACAGGTACAATGTTCACAGTAAGCATTTTTAAAAAGTCAAGACTATAGACAGTTTTTTAAAACTAATGTTTTTCACAACCAGAAGTTTAAAATGATTGTTGATCTTAACAGTAAAAATCCAAACTCCAGATACTTACTGAATGACTGGACACTGAACTAGCAGAATGACTGAAAATGTTCTCCATCTTATTAAACCTACATTAAGTGTGTACAGACAGCTTTTCCCCACAATGCTCTACTAGCATAGGCCTGGGAGAAGAACTAACGCCTGGGTTAGTCCAAGCCTACTAGTCACAAACACAATCAGCTGGGCTAGCTTGTCCTTCGCTATTAGATTCTCATGTATGAAATATACTGACATATGTATATATGTTCAGATCAAATCCTGTTAAAACAAATAGCATTTTAACAGAAATATTTCCATGTCCCAGCCAACAGTCCATTCATTTCATATAACATTCAATACCACAAAATTCCACATTAACAGAGATATGGACAATGCCTTAAAATTTGCTGTAATGAAAACTGAATTGTTCGCAATTATACTAACCATATTTATATACATAACACATGTTCATCTGTTCTGCCTCTTCTCCAAGGCTGTGCACACCCCAGAAGGAGCTGCTGGAAATGATCAGGGGAACTTCAACAGTGCCACCTTGTGGCTATTCTGTAAACATAAGGGGTACTTGCCCACATCTAAACCATTTGGAAAGCAAATTAGAGAGAAGAAAATAAAACCAAAACAAGAAAAACAAACAACAAACAGATTTTCTTCAGAGAATGGAGGCTTGGCCTCATTGTTAATAGTCACTGATGAGGAACAGTACAATCAGCAACTTGAAAGACTTCCCTGACCTTTCTTTGTGGAGAACAACGCCAGGGCTCTGGAGTTCCAGCAACATACAGAGGAGGCACGCACAAGAATCCATTCACCTAGACTTTTCTCTCTCACAATGAAAGACCCTTCTTCTCATCCTCCATTACTAAATGTGAATTAAGTTACTGTCCTGGTGAGGCTTTTCATCAACTTGACAAAGGCTAGAGTTATGGAAGAAAGCAAACTCAGCATGCCAGTTGGTAGGCAGTGGTCCTTCCTCGTGGTCTCTTCTTCAGCTCCTGCCCTGACTTCCCTCAATGGAGGACTGTAGGCTGTAGGATGAGATAAACCCTTTCCTTTCTAAGTTGCTTCTGAACATGATGCTTGATCACAATACACAGCAAACAAAGACAGTTATGATCCATTTATTTAACATTCATGATCACCTTAAGGACTTTCCCAGAGTAATCTTAACTGAGTGACTATCCTTTGTGCTAACTTTGAACCGATATCTGTCTACCATCATTTTACAACAGCACATGGCAAGCAAGCCAGGTGACCCGAGGGAATGCCATCCAATTTCTCTGATCGTTGTCATTTTATAATCTGCCTAATGAGAAACTGGACTAAGCAACTAAATGTTGTAATTCTAGATGGAAAGGGTTTCTACTTGCTTTTCTAGACATACAGAAGACAACTAATGGAAGTCACTAGTCTGTCATTGAAAGATCAGCAGAGTCAAGCCTTTATTAGCTAACTCTCAAATATTCTTTATACTCTCAGTGTAGAAAATAAACACAGAAATTCTGAAAGAAGAGTGAGAAGACATTAGAAGCTTCCTTGTCACTTGAACCACAGCTTAGCCAGGTCCTCTGTGTGCTAGGAAAGAAAGCACCATCAGCTGAAAACCTGTTGTTCCTGAGGCAGGGCTGCTGCAGTAGCACTGACCCATCTTGGGAGGCTCCTAGACCTGTGCTGGCACGACCTGGCGGCAGTGAGCGCTGCACTGATTGTCAAAGGAGAACCAGCATTCTCTTCACAAGTCAGAGCTCTACATCTTACCAACCAAACTGAAGATGAAGTAAAGACCTTCCATGAGAGTGATGGGTGCAGGTTTGCATGTCACCCAGCCTAATCATAATGTGCCCCAACAGGTTAACGTCTACTATGGAGTCAGGGGATGATGGTTTATCAATAGGTTCACCCATGAACACAAGTGCAGCAGGACAATGACAGTACAGATGCTGTGCTGTGGGAGGCATGGGCAGAGGTAGGAATTCAAGAGTTCTCTGTACTTTTTTTTCTTAAAGATTTTGCTCAGGACTAAAACTGTTGTAAATACAAGTAAAACTTAACCAGAAAACTACCCATAAGTGCACATGCATGAGAGAGGAGGGAGGGGCTTCACTAAGGAGTAGACAAAGTCAACAAACGTTAACAGGCTGGAGAGATGGCCTGGAGGTTAAGAGCACTTGCTGGTCTTGAAAGGGACCCAGGTTGGTTCCCAGCCTCAGTGGCTCATAGCCACCTCTAATTCCAGTTCCACAGTACCCAACACTCTTGTGACCTCTATGAGCACACAGATATACATGCAGACACTCATACGTAAAATAAATTGAATTGAAACAAAAACAAAAACAAAAAAAAAACAAAAAAAAGGAAAAAAAAAAACATTAAAAAAGACACATTACCAGTTTCCTCGGTTTCTTGGTCATTGCCTAAGTATCACTTCAGACAAGGAAACAATCTCAACTCTTTGAGGCTTACCAAGATTCAGACTTAAGGAAGAGTAGACATGTGTACCAGTTTCCTCGGTTTCTTGGTCATTGCCTAAGTATCACTTTAGACAAGGAAACAATCTCAACTCTTTGAGGCTTACCAAGATTCAGACTTAAGGAAGAGTAGACATGTGTGTGTATGTGTGTGCATGTATTTTGTATGTCCTCTGGTTGGCCTCAAAATAATCCCCCCATTTTAGCCTAACAAGTTGTCTTAGTCAGGGTTTCTATTCCTGCACAAACATCATGACCAAGAAGCAAGTTGGGGAGGAAAGGGTTTATTCAGCTCACACTTCCATACAGTTGTTCATCACCAAAGGAAGTCAGGACTGGAACTCAAGCAGGTCAGAAAGCAGGAGCTGATGCAGAAGCCATGGAAGGATGATCTTTACTGGCTTGCTTCCCCTGGCTTGCTCAGCCTGCTCTCTTATAGAACCCAAGACTGCCAGCCCAGAGATGGTCCCACCCACAAGGGGACCTCCCCCTTGATCACTAATTGAGAAAATGCCCCACAGCTGGATCTCATGGAGGTACTTCTCCAACTGAAGCTCCTTTCTCTGTGATAACCCAGCTGTGTCAAATTGACACAAAACTAGCCAGTACACAAGTTTTGGGAGAACAGGCATGAGTTGCTATGCCTCACTCCATAAATTTTTAAAATTACATGTAAAGTACAGATTGTCTACATACCAAAATTAAATAGTGTATCTTTAAAAACAGAAAAGCAACTAAATAAAGCAACAGCATTGACTAATACGCAGCAAGATCAATCACAAAAGTGGCCTGTGTTTCCTAGAAATTCATCTACTGTATCTTACTACATGGCACTTGAGGAAGGACTAAAATCTAACTACAAATACGGTGGCTGTCCAGAAATGGCAACTCACAGTGTACACACTCATTCTGCCATTCACTTCACAGACCACATTTGGAACTGCCAGCATTAAGGACTAGGCACCATGCACTCACTGCCCAACAATGGTGAGAAGTGCAGTTACCTACCTGGTAAAGCGGTGATAAAGTCCCGCTGCAACATGGGCTTCAGGTAAGAGTTAATATGTCCATGCTGATAATGACACATCCGTGAGATAAGATGCTCCACAAATTCCACCTGATCTGATTCAGACCACTGGTCAAAGTACTTAATGCACAAGTCCTTTTCTTTCTGGTAGTTCCCCTCTGATGGCCTCTTTCTGGAGACAATCACAGATGACGTTCCATTACTTATCTATTTTGGAAAAACAAAGAAACAATAATTAGCTAGAAAGGCATGTAATCAATTTCATTAGAAATACCTTTTGTCTTATGGATTTAGCCTCAAAATACCAATTTGAACCTAAGTCAAATTAAGCTCTTTTGTTCATCCATTCATCACACAATTAAAATGCATTGAGGGCCCATAGCCTTAAATTAACAACCCTAGTAATTACTGAAGTTGCAGCTGTTTCTAAAGATGACCGGTGTCTTAGCTCACTATTCCCCATTGTGTACTATAGCACCTCTCCAGCATTAGGTAACATCTGCAGATGACCATCTTAGAGGCACTAAATGCCCATTTGATAAGCCAGCATCTAGTTGGCTAGTAGTAGTCTGTCTCCACTTCCTCAAAACTAAAGTTAATGTCTCTCTTATATTCTCAAGATATTTCCAAGACCTCAGGCCTGAAACCATGGACCTTTCAAACACTACATGTTTCTGCCTTTACATACATACATACAAATGATAAAGCAGAGCTTATAAATTATGCATAGCAAAAAATATTGACAATAACAAAATACTTAAAACAATATAGTACAATATGTACATATGTTCTCCCCACCTACACTTATGAAATTTTTCATTTAATGTGTTTAGACTGCAGCTGACCATAGGCACCAAGAGCAATCAAACCAGAGCAGGCTGGTTCTCACCCTGAGCAAGCACTACAGTAGCTGAGGGCCTGCTAAACAGATTCTGGCTCCATCTGTCTGGATGAGAGCCTCAGAATCTGTATTTTAAGTTTCCAAGTGCTGCTGAGTCTGCTAGACCAGACTGCATTTTAGGGGATCATACTGAGAACCCCCCTCTATCTAAATAGAAGAGAAGCTTTTAAGCCTAAAAGTAAATCCATCTATAAGGCTCCATTTCCTCCTAATAGTTTTGACCCTTCCATATTAGCTCAGATGGCTAGTAACTGCTGGCCAAACAATAGAAGACAACGTCCAGACATATCTGCATACTCACATCTATGCAACCATATACATACTCCCCCATCACCATAACAACAACAGTCTACATCCCTAGACTCAAAGCCACAACCACTATCATGCTATTTAAAAGCCACATCAGGTCTTTGGTTTGGTTTGGTTTGGTTTTTTAGACAGGGTGTCTGGCCCTGGCTGTCCTGGAGCTCACTTTGTAGACCAGGCTGGTCAGAGATACACCTGCCTCTGCCTCCTGAGTGTTGGAATTAAAGGTGTGTGCCACCACCTAGCCACATCAGTGTTTTGTCATACCATTGCCAAGCCATCTGTCCTCTGATGGCCTATGTGCATACACTAACAGAAACTAAGACCCTAGAGGATTTTCAGACTTGAAGAGGTGAATTACAAATGGCCATTACTTCCATTAAAAACTTGTTTCCAACATCTTACATGGGGTGAAGAGCTCTTGTTAACAGTATGTTCTCATATTAAACTAGACCACACACACCCCCACCCCCCCACACACACCCCCCCACACACACCCCCCCCACACACGAGAACCTCTGTAAACTTCAAAGGAAACTTCTGACCTTCCTTAACAAAAGTATTTTCAGTTTCATATCTCAAGTATGCTTTTATGTCTACATTTACAGCAAGGTCAGAAAGCACTCATCTTCTACTTAATTTACATTAATCATCCATTTCCACATCTCCATGTCACCCCCAATTCCCAGAGTGAGGGATAATTTAATTGGCATCTGTTACCACCAGAGGGCAGCATTGAACAGGCATTCTAAAAGTTCTGTTTGTTGGAAGACGCCTCATCTACTTGCCTCAATAGAAGAACTTAAGACAAAGTAAAAACTCGTTGCTATGATAAATATCAACAAATATAAAGGGAGATATATAAGGGTATCTTACATAAGATATCAAATATAAAAGGATAAACATAAAAGGAGATGTCAATGCTATTTTAAGCATAACAGTATCACAACATTGTAACAGGAAAATATAAGTGTCTAATTACAAGGAATTGGTAATGCAGATCACAACTTATCTTTCTGTACAGAACATTGCAGTGTAGCTGTTGCAGTCCAGCTTTAAATATAGTGTGACGGCTTTGAAAATGATGGGAAGGAGCAAGGTGAGATATGCAGGGTTTTATGGTGGTGTGAGCACAATGAGCAGGACAGAATGAGGCTGCACACGGCAAGGCCAACTGTGGAGTCTCACAGACCCCATGTGCTCGGCCGCTCTTACTCCACCCCTGCTGACAATTCCCCAGAACCTCTGCAGTCACAACACTTTAAACAGATTGGTGGCAACAGCCTACACCTGTAGCCTGCTTCCTAGATCACAGTATTCCCACATCCACTTTCTCACTTTGGTGGGCAAAAGGTTATTATTTCATTTACCATCTAGTTTCCACTGAGTACCAATGAGGAGATGAACAGATGAAGGAACCTGGATGCTACGGAGCTGGGAGCCACTGTAAACTAAAGGTCAGTGAAGAGCAGTACAGCGGGGCGGTGTACAAGGTCGCGCATGATCCTCTTACACATACATGATGTTCAAAAAGACAAACAGGCACTTAAATGCTTAGGAGTGCATTTCCAGCTGCCATCCCAGACCCCGTGGCCCAGACAAACCCTGCAGCCCTGCTGCCATGATCTCACCTGGGTCCACGTCATCTTACACTCGCTGGGCGTGCGCTATTCTAGCTACCTAACCGACTTTAGAGTTTTCAAATGCGCCCAGGTCACTTTTTTTCTTTATATATACTGTGCCTTTACTCATGTCCTCACAAAGAAAAAAAAATGCTGACCAGCATGCTTAATGAAAACACTAAACCATGAAGGTCTGTGGGGTCCCCAGACACCCACCACAAAACGGGGGAGGTTGGGCAGGAAAGTGAGAGAGGCAGGAAAGGAGATTGATCTGAAAGGGAACAGACCCTCATAGGGAGAGCAGGGAGGAGGGTGGGCTGCAGACAGAGAAAAGCAGCGATCTGCACTTGGCTCTGAGCCTCCACCATCCCCGTGATGAAGGATTTCCACACAGTCTATCTTAGGTCACAAAGTTGGTATTTTAGAATACTGCCTTTTTGGAATCTTCCAGAAAACTCCAAAGTGCTTTACTAGCAGTAAGGATACTCCTCAGAGGAAATGGTGGACAAGCAGGGTGGCTTCTGAATCTGGCAACCCTACACAAAACAGAGGCTGGGCTCTGCTCTCAGTGAGGACACAAGGAAAGGCAGAGCTTTATCTACAGTCATCTGCTATCTTATCATGCCTACCTGCCAAAGAGCACTTTTCTTTGGGGACTCATCTTCATTTTGATCTTCCATAACTGAAGTGTTCTAAAGGGGGAAAAACAGGTTATTTGAATTATGCCAAGTTCTGCAAAACCTAAATGACTACAAGACATAAACTTTGAGATCCCAAACTAGAGTTTAGGGATACAAACCCACGAACTCTGGCTTGTTGCTCACACATACCATGCTGGGTCAGGAAGCTATACTCCTAAATCAATAGTAAGTATACAGTCCTCACTTACAGAGCCCGGGCATGAAACTTGTGGGGAAATCTTCATCACTGCTGTTCTATGGCTTGTCGCAGAAAACTCAGAGACTCACAAGTTCCCAATAGTTGCACACAATGTCTCCTGAACATCTTCTGTTCAGTAATGCATCCCACCCACCAGCAATTACAAGCGACAAGGCCTCCAAGTGTCTCCCCCCCCCCATAGCTGATCTGGGGGATGGCCTTGCCATCTCCCCTAGCAAGAGATGACTTGCTCCAATCTTCTCCCTCAAGAAGAGGATGCTCTTGGTCACTAACAGTCTGACTTGCCTTTGGAACACGTTTTCTTTTCTTTTTTGTGTTTACTACACAAAGAAGTACTGTGTAATTATCCCTTTGGTGACCTAGAGGCTCAACAGATGCCCATTAACTGGAGATTATACATGACTGGGTTTTTTCCCTTTTTGATGCTGCTACCTAACAGCTAAATGGAGCCTTAATGAGAAGGGGAAATGGGCGGGTAGTGCTCAGAAATGAGTGATAGACACCTCACTGGCGGCCAGGGTGCTCTAAGATTCCATCCCAAGCCTAGAACTCTTAAGATGGAACATAAAACTTAAATTCCAACATCTGCTCTGCAGTGTTTTTGGAAGGCTCATTATGGTTCTATTAAAATTACCAAGGGAGCCAGGCAGTGATGGCGCACGCCTTTAATCCCAGCACTTGGGAGGCAGAGGCAGGTAGAATTCTAGGCCTGCCTGGTCTACAGAGTGAGTTCCAGGACAGCCAGGACTGCACAGAGAAACCCTATCTCAAAAAACAAAAACAAACAAACAAAAAAAATTCCCAGGGGATCTTTGTTTACATCTTCAGGGATAACCTTTCTCAAACTGCCCCACTTTTCCTTTATCTTTTAAGTTCTACAATGTTTGGACTCAGGCCAGAGTACTTCCTGACAGAGCAATGGAGAGTCTGCAACAGTTGACAGGAGTCAGCACTGAACATGGGTCACTGCTGTCTATGTCAATGGCACACAATGGGCGAACCAAACCAAGACACGGGAATCTTGACTTGGTCACTCAGTGTGGGACCTTAGGCAAATGAAGTCACTCATCAAACGGAGGGTCACAGGGTGTGGTGAGATCACCAATGCTATGCCTGGTGCTGTATCTCTGGTCAAAGATGCCCTCTTTCCCTACTTTGAGGACACTACTTTCCAAGGTTTCCTTTGCACATGTTTACAATGTCACTGTCCTGGGCAAAACAGAATGGCTGTGGAGGGAAATTCTTCCTTAATAAAATCTTAAAAGTCCCAGAATGTCAAGGCCAGTGAGAGTCCAGGAGAAAAGGAGTATGGGGAGCAAGTATGTCCTAGTGTTCAGAACCAAGGGCAGCAGTGGACAATCCTGAAGCAGAAGACAGAGGAGAAGTGAACATAGATCTACTGCATCTATGATCTGCTGGAGCACATGTAAGGGCCAGTCCTGCATCTCCAAAACTGCTGCATCTCCATGACACAGGAAAACAACAGGACATATGAGAGGAGTCCTGGTGAGGTTCCAGTATTGATGGTGTAGAAAAAGCCAGAGGCCTTAAACCAGACCCATGACTCACTGCAATGAACATTTGCAAGCAAAGATGTATGGATAAAAGGCTACACTGTGTGACACAACACAGTGACACACTGCAGCTTCCATGACAAGATGGGTTTTTGTTTGTTTGGTTGGTTTGGGTTTGAGTTTTGTTTGTTTATTGTCTTTTGGGTGGAGGTTGCAAGGGCAAAGGGCGGATATGGAGGGACAACAAATGGGATGGGTGGTACATGATGTGAAATGCATAAAGAATCAATAAAAAGTCAATTAAAAAGAATGGCAAGGAGACAGAAGCAGGCCTGGCCACACAAGGAGAGCACCGGAAGGATGGGACGTCAAGTGCAAACAGAGAGCCAGAGTCCTTGTGACACGCATAAGGCCAGCATTACTGTCTACGCTAACCCTCCGCAATCTGGACAGTATCTTGGTCCCTTACTGCCGGAGTATGGCAGTGAGTAAGGTGGTTCTGACCTAAGTATTGTCATGTTTTTCACTCAAGAAAGAAGCAAGAATGTCTGAGTTCTGCAGACTGCACCAGTAACAGCATCATCACAGTGAGAGGTTTTAATTCACCTGTTCCACAATAGCAACGGCATTATTTATACAGCTGAGAGGAAGGCAGCTCTTGTGAAGAACTATCAACTATTCTCTTCATGCTAAATTACAGAGGCTAAGTGTATACACTTCAGTAAAACCCTGAGGGCCAGACTAAACCTGCCCCCTACATATTTCCCAGCTTCTCTTATACATATTTGAGAAAAGCTACAATAGAGACCACCATTCAAGCTATACTGATGAGGCTGGGTGTCATGACTTCTACCCATCTCTACAGTTCAAACATGGGTCCTCATTCTGCTAGAAAGCACCTGACCATTAGACCACATTCCCAGTGAATCACTTCTAAATGGTATTTAATCCTACATGGCATGAGAGATGCTGAGAGAAAAAAAGGACTCGGGGTCTAAGTAAGTTTGAGAAACACTGTCTATGTACACGAGCACACACAGTCACCTTTACATTTTGTAAGGAACTAAAGCTCTTGAGTCAGACCTAGTCAGTTAATACTGTTTCCCTCAAGCTAGGGTGAACAGCCCTCAGTAGTAATCTCTGCTAACAAGAGCTCAGCATGTCTCTAGACTTCAGGCAAACAGCTCTGACTAAAGAGAAAGGGTAGTCTTGACAGTCACAAGCAGAAGCCACTTCTCCAGCACCTTTCTCAGTCCTCTACATAAGATTACACGTATTTCTTAAATACCCACAGGTCCAAGGTTTGGGTGGAGCCAACGTTAGTTATACTCATCCAAACTGTCAGGTGAAACCATTGAGTCAGCCCATCTGAGAGGTGAAACCCCCAAGTCCCAGAGCTTCTGGGAAAGGAGGATTCTTTGAATACCCATGCACCTTTCTCACTTCCTGCCTGCTTGCAATCACTTCTTGTCTCCTGTCTGTCAGAGCACAATATGCAAATGGGTAAAATTTAGACCCTCCTTTTTTCTGAACCCACCAACAAACAATACCATCCAGGAAGCAGCAGGGGGAATCTTGGGAGGTTGGCCTGGCCACTACTGATATTCAGGGACAGAAAATGCCTGGTTATGGTGGCTGCTGTGAACATTATAGGAAAGAAAGGGGACCCCAGGCTTCTATCTGTTCCTGTAACGTGGCAATCTGGGTTGCCACTTGTCCAGGGAAGGGGAGGGCAAACTCACCCTGCTCACTTGAAAGGCAGTAAACTGGCCTTCAGAGAACACTGCAGTGCGGAGCTGTCTGCTTGGCCCACACAGTACTGGAGGCTCTTCACATATGCATGACTGTAGCTCAGCCATATAGCTCCATTGCGCACTAGGCCCCAATGGAAGGGCCTGTAATCCCAGGTTCTTGGAAGGCTGAGACAAGATGGCTGGGTCTGATGCCAGCTTAGACTACAGGGTGGGTAGTGCATCTACACAGTCAGACTGTATATATTTACCTCCCTACCTTCTGGGCTAAGTCCTGCTTACCATCACATCAGTTGTGTGAGAAACTTTAATAACAAGAGTTCTTACTAGAGATTCATAAGCTTTAACAAAACTTTTATAATTCTTTGAGTAATTTTATGTCTTTATTTAAACCACATTGCTGTGGCAAAATGGTGTGGCTATGTGGCATATGTAACCTAAGGAAGGAACCCTTATTAATCACAGTACAACAGATCATACAAGATTCCAGAACTGCCACTAGAATCTAATAAACTGCTGATATCAACTGCATTAGAAACATCACTACATACCTTACCTTGCAGTTCTACCAAGAATAGAAATGACAAGAGTTGCCATTTAAAAGATTATGGGTGTGAAAGCACCATGGCCCACATGCAGAAGTCAGAGGGCAGCCTGCAGTCGGTTCTCTCCTGCTGCCTACCATGTGGGTTTCAGGGACCAAACTCATCTGACTTTACCTTTACCCACCAACCCAATGCTCTGGCCCAAAAGAATTATTACCATTTAATGACTGTTCCCCCAATAAGCAGGCTTTGAAACTTTTAAACCCTGTATATGAATTCCCTCTATTCATTACAACAACCCTATCTGCCAAGTACACAAATTTGAGTTTACCAATGACAAGAACCACAACTCAGAAATACTATTATTCAACTGGCCTGATGCTTCACATCAGTGAGTACCAGACTTCAAAGCCAGCTTCCTCCTCTATGCATGAAGGCCTCAGTAACAGGGCACACGCAGCAACAGGGCACACGCAGCTAGCTGGAGTCCTACTAGGTGCCCAATCTTGTTTTAAAGACCCCTTTTCTACCATCACAAGGAAACTACAGACACCAAGGATGTGGCCTTTAAAACCACTATTCAACACTGGGCCCCATGAAAGGGCCTGGAATTCTAGGTGGTTGGGAGGCCGAAACAAAGCCATCTTACACTACAGGATGAGTTCCAAGCTTTCAGAGACAACTTAGCCAGTTCTACAAGGAAAAAAGGCTGGTACAGCTGGGTGGCAGAACGTTTGCCTGGCATGCACGGGTCCTGGCTTCATCCCACAAAGCAAACCCACCCAGCATTCAGGGGATAAATCAAGCAGTACAAATTTTCATACTGAGGAAGAAACATTTAAGAATTGGTTAGTTGGACCAATTAGTTAGATATTATCCATTAAACGTATCCAAAGAATTTTTTAAAAAATTAAATTCCAGTTTTTTTAAAAGGCACATTTTAAAAACTGCCCTACGGTACATGTAGCAGTCTGTGACAAAACTGCCCTAAGGTACATGTAGTAGTCTGTGACAAAAGGGTCAGCAGAAGCGTCTTCTCCCCCAGGGCTTTGTGAACACTTCTCCCAGACTGGAATGTAGAGAATCAATCCGAGTAAACCGCAGCCACAGGCGATGTGAAGGGTCTTCAGCCTTCTCACACTGTGTGACAAACAATGGAATGGACAGTCTGCTTCCAAACACCTCATCTCCATTTCCTTTTAGTCTGCAGATAAGCAGGGAAGTTTCTTTGCTAGTAGGTGCCACTGAGCAACACAGAATATATTTCACTTTGAAAATTCCCCACTTTGAGGATCATCTAAAAGGGACAATTCTTATTGCAAACCTAAGACTTCTGCGGCAGGTTAGAGGCTAGGAGTCGCTAGGGCATTTTACCCAGACACTAAACCTCCTGGTGGTTCTCTCAGGTCCTTCTCCAACGCTGGCTGTAACCCACAAACCAACTTAATGGGTTACAACCTGCATTTGAAGTTTTAAAAAAAGACAAAGTAAATGTAAAGCATTCACCTAACCCACAGAGTAAGCAGATTCACAGCAGAGGCTGTAGGCGTGGTAATGGTGGCAGAGGTGGAGGGGCAAGCCCTGTGGCAAGCAGCACACTAATCAAACGCCTGAAGGATGGCTAACCCTACTCTCTAAGTCTCTGAAAAACAAAGGTCACAAACAGGATAAAATGCACTTTTCCACCGATACTGAATAACATTTCACAATAGACAGTAAAAAGCCGCTATTGCATTTTAGGACACTTATCTACCTCTGAAGGGAAAGGGTTTAAGTTACTGCCAAATTCTGTTTGTTTCTAAGACAGGTCTCAGCTTCGAGGGCCGGGCATAGGTGCTGCACACCAGGACACCCAACTCTCACGGTGGCTTTTACTGGCCCTTCCTAGTGATCAGTGATATCATCTCTACCTAGAATTTCACTATATTAACTTTTCTCAGTCTACCTTACCATTGTTTCACTGAAATTTTTAAGTATACCAACAGTTCATTCTTTTTCATTTCTGTATATTATTCCAAGCTTTCCTTATCACTGAGAATATAGCTCAAAATCAGAGAGCTTGCCTCCATAAGACTCTGGATTCTGTTAATGCTCAGTCACTTCCATCCCAGCTCTTCCTTTTCTTCCCTGGTGTTTGGGGTCTGGCCTGGACTTCATGCAAGCAAGCCAAGCACTACTTACTGGGCCACATCCCAGCCTACTTTCAGCATTTAAAAATAACTCTGCCACGTCTTCTGGTATGCACATGTGTGATGTTATCAAGTCTATTTACAAGTACAACTGGATATAACTGCGATAAATACCAGTATTCTCCCAAAGCTGAAAGTTCCCAGGTATCCTGCTTTCAGACTACTCGTTTTCCCCTAGCCTACTGATACAGCACCCCTGACCTTCCAGTCATAAAGTAATAAATATATGGCTCCCTCTGTGATGTCAGAGAGCCTGATTTAAAATTCTGTGAGGAACAACGTATAGTATGCAGACACACACCTGTCTCTCACTATCCGTTCAGACTAGATCTCAGGAACCTGCTCAGAAATCAAATCAAGAACCGCAGTGCTCGCACTTAAGCTGCGTGTGTGCTCCTTAGGCCACCTGTAGTCTCCTCACAGTCCTGTCCATGAAACGTAAAGTCATGTGAACTGTCCCACTGCACTGTAAACTGAGCAGGAAAGTGTGTACACATCTATTACACAAATAAGGCCGTTTTCTCCTTCTATTTGTTTTGGGTTTTATTATTTATTTGTTTGTTTATTTATTTATTGTATGTGAGCACACTGTTGTTGTCATCAGACACACCAGAAGAGGGTATCAGATCTCATTACAGATGGCTGTGAGCTGGAAATGTGGTTGCTGGAAATTGAACTCAGGACCTCTGGAAGAGCAGTCAGTGCTCTTAACCTCTGAGCCATCTCTCCAGGTCCTTTGTTTTGATATTTTTAACCAGATGTTAGTTAAATCTCTCCCTGCAGGTAGACAGCCATCCGTATACCACAAAATGTGAACACAAGCTCAACTATTGCTGATTGATATCTTAATTTTTTTACGAATTATTTTTATTGTATGAGTATTTGCCTATATGTATGTGTGCATCATGTGCATGTCTGGTACCTATAACGACTAGAAAAGAACCCTAGAAGCCCTGGAACTGTTGTTGTATACAGCTGTGCTCTGTCATGTGGGTGCTGGAAACTCCACCTGGGTCGCCCACAAGAGTAGCAACCATCTCTCTAGTCCCTGGAGAGACTAATTTGATAATAAAAGGGTATGAGCCACACTGAATGGGGATCTCATCATGCAAATAAAAGAAACTTTAATGGTAAATAAATAAAATGTAGTTGAATACCAACCACATCACAATCACTACTTACATATAGACCAAGTATACCCTGTCAGATCATCCAAGACTAAACCATAAGGCCATAGCAACAACTACAGAGTAAATCACAATGGTTACACTTACAATATGGTAGCTACCACTTACTAAGTAATGAAAACTGTGTCTGCCTTAAAATAGACCATCAGGAGAAGCAAGAGGTCCACACAAAGAACACTGGCTGACACACTTGCTTGAGTCTCGAGGAAACGGAAGCCAACTACCTAACTTCCTAGCAGATCCAGCCCTGCTAAATGCCACCTGGCATCTCTGTGCCACAAAACAGGAGATAAGGACCTCACTGGGAGAAAACTGTCAAAGATAGTCCCAGCACTTGGTAAAGCTCCTTTTTAAGCACTGTATCTGGCACAGAATGGTTGTGGCTGGGTTGTTCATTCTGCTACCCTACAACTACAGATCACAGTAAATACTAGATAGCTACTGTTGCCTTCTTCCTAGCAGTCACACTGACAGAAGTGTGACTCAGTGTCCTTGTTCCTTTTCCACGTTTCTCATGTCCTTTACAGAATACACAGGGAGAAAAATGTGCACACCATTTCTGACTCTTAAGGTGCTACAAAGTTACCCCTGAGGAGTCCCTTTCCCTCAGCCCTGGTTACCTAGGCAACATCTTGAATGTTAAGTGTTCCAAGAGAACAGATAATGGCTGGAGTCTAATTCAGTGGTAGGGCTCTTACCTGTACTGAGACTGTCTAACCATGGGCACTGGGACAGAATTCTGCTGTCCCACCTCCTAGCCTGAGTCAACCAACCTCACAGGCATCCAATCAGTAGCTATAGCTACTTACAGTTGTTACCTCACCTAACTTGAGCCTAGCTATAGTTAGTCTCCCAAAGTCCCCCAAACTCCCCAGAACCTTAACCAAACACAAAGACACCCATACTCCTAGAGATAGAACCAACCAATCAAGGGAAAGAAAGGTAAATCATCAATTCTTACCCTAACCAGCTTTATTTTATTTTATTTTATTTTTTGTTTGTTTCTGGAAAGTATTTCCTTATTATCTATATTCTTCTTTTTTTAATTGGATATTTTCTTTATTTACATTTGCAGTATCTTCTAGAGACAAGCTAAAATGTACAATTACTCTTCAAGACTATCCTTTAAAAATAAAACTTTAACTCATTCAACAAAGCCAGGGAGAAGAGAGTTTCTTTAGAAACAGCAACAAAAACGACTCAAAGACAGCTGGTCATGAGGAACGGCACCACAGAAGGAGCATCTACTCAAGTATAGAGACTGACCCAAAGAGCCAAGAATTCCAATGCAAAGCCTGAGGTTCAACTCAACATTGTTAGGTTACAAGCTTGACTCTGGCAAGTTACTGGACCCTCTCTTGGGTAAAGTTTCTTCTTTTTATAAAACACGGAGAAATCCTGCCTTCCTGCTGGCAAAGAAGTAACATGAAAATACCAAAAATAAAACACTGCTCATGGGTCAAAATAATTCAAAGCTTGCAAATTATTTATCTTGTTTTGATTCTACTAAAAGGCATTGGAAAAGAAAACAAAAACCTCCATCGGTGACATATGCCAGAAATATGCTAGAAATACCAACCACATCACAATCTCTACTTACATATTGTCCAAGTATATCCTGTCAGTATAAGGTCATCTGACTAAACACTGGTGACCCTTCGGTGCAGGAAGAAGAGAATGGTCTTTTTAGTTAAAACACCATATAACTTCTTATTTTTAACATATCGCAAGCCTTCTCCTAGCCCCTCCACACCATCTAGTCTACACTAGAGATCTAAATATAAATAATAACCTAAATATAAGTAATAAACCTACTAATATTTATCCTTAACACATTCTTATGAACTTGGGATGGGCAAGTTTTCTTAAATAGAACACGTTATTTACTGTTAAGATATATGTGATAAATTGCACTACAATTGGGCTGGAGAGATGGCTCAGCGGTTAAGAGCACTGACTGCTCTTCTGAAGGTACTGAGTTCAAATCCCAGCAATCACATGGTTGCTCACACCCATCAGATATGAGATATGATGCCCTCTTCTGTGGTGTCTGAAGACAGCTACAGTGTACTTACACATAACAAATAAATAATTTTTTAAAAAAAATAAAAAAATTGCACTACGATTAAGTAATTCTGCTCACTAAAACATTATGAGTGTGTGTGTGCATATGTGGAGACCAGAGGTCAATGTCAGGTGTCTTCTTTGTCCCTCTCTGGGGTTCAGTGAGGTTGGCTGGCTAGTGCGCGCCCATAATCTTTCTGTCTCTGCCTCCCTGAGCTGCAGCTACAGAAGTGCACTGCTGTACCTGGCTTTCACACGAGTGCTGGGGACCTCATGCTTGTGCAGTAACTGAGTGAACCGCCTTTCCCGGCCCCTGAAAGCATTATTAAGTGTGCAAAAAGCATCGTTTGCTCCTGGTGAGAATGAAAGCACCCCAGGAGTGACTGTGCTGATGCTTCACCTGCACTGCGCAGGACAAGCACACACAACAGATCTTACTTAACAAAAACACAACTCAATTACAAACAGGTAAAATACATACACAGGCATTATAAACACATACATAAATATTTTTTTTAAAAAACCAACCAAAATACTGCCTCCTGGAGATAAAACTACTGCCATTGACTTGGTGCAATAGCCACGAAGTACCTTTGTACACACATGAAAATTGTTTAAGACATGCTCTCTAGAAACTGCTTTTTCCATGTGTCTATGTGTACATTCATTTTTGTTTTAGTGGCTACAGTTTATTTCATTCCATAAATTGTGAGCTCAAAAGGAAGTAAAGACACTGTTTTTAGTTCTACTAAGTTTAAGAGGAGAAGGAACTTTTGCACCTACAATTGCCTCTGATTTGGGCTTCCAGAATGCAGAAGAATCTTGGGAATCTGAGTTTCATAATGGATGACCAAACTGACTTTGACTGTCTCTAAAGTTATCAAATGTTTTTCTAAGAACAGACTTCACATTTAAGTCCCTTTATCCGACAGTTACTTCCTGCCCTGTGACCAGAGGGGCACTTCCTCTGACACAGCTCTTTAACTCGCAGGAACAGCAGTGAAGCCCTAAAGTTCCTCAAACAGGGAAATGACACCAAGTGAAAACACTTGAATCTAAAGAATGAAGGAAGGAAGAAATGCAAAGAATAAGAAAGAGAATGATAAAAAAAATCAGACTATATACACATTAATTTATCTGACAAACAGACAAGGTTGCTAAAAGAAATTTAAGACACAAACATCTAGATACCCTGTGTCCAGAGATCACAAGACTTAAGCAGTCAGTATTACCACATAGTCAAAAACATAAGACAATGTCTATCAGAATCTCAAGTGCTTTTGGAAGAAAGAAAAATCCATCTTAAAACTTCCATGAATCCCTCGAAAGACCACAAATGGGATTTAAAAACAAAACTGAAAAAAAAAAAAAACAGGAAAAAAGCTGGGCTCAAAGAGTTTGGAAATGAAAGCTTCCAACAAAGCAGTGGTAACAAAGCCCTCAGCAGGCACACTCAGATAATAGCCAAAGCCCACTCACTCACTATTAACAACTGTCAGGTAACACTTAAGTAGGAGCCCCTCCCTCCGACTTGATTCCCCAAGACCCCAGAAGATTCTTGGGAAGCTGTGCTTCATAAACTGATGACTGTAAGGAATAATGAAGGGAAGCTGATCCCAGCACCTTTTGGAGACAGAGGCAGGCGGGTCTCTGTGAACAAGGCCTACCTGGTCTACAGAGTGGGTTCCAGGCCAGCCAGGGGTAATCAAACCCTGTCCCAATTTTTTTTTTTAAGTAAAAAAAATAAAAACCTACCTAACACCATACTGTATGTTCTAGGATTGAAATATTTCCCCCTACTGTCAAGAACAAAGCCAGAATGTCCATTCATGTACCAAATTTTATTAGTCATAGCCAGTACAGTAAAGCAAAAAACCACAAATAAAACATCAAAAATATCAATGGCAGAATACTTGTGTAAAAAAAAAAAAAAAGCACACACCTTTCATCCCAGCACTCAGAAGGCAGAAGCAGGCAGATCTCTGCAAGTTCTAAGCCAAGCTGTCCACACAGCAAGTTCTAACTAAAGCAGTTGGAGACTACACAAAGTCTCTGTCGCTCTGTCCCCCTCTCTCCCCTTTCTCCCTCCTCTCCTACCCCCCCCCACTTTTTTTGTTTTTTCCAAGACAGTCTTTCTCTGTGTAGCCCTGACTATCCTAAAACACACTTTGAGACCAGGCTGGCCTTGAACTCACGAAGATTGTCTGCCTCTGCCTCCAGAGGGCTGGGATTAAAGGTGTGTACTACAACTACCCAGCTGAAAGACCTGGTCTCAAAGCAAAAACAAACAAACAAAAACCAAGAGCTGTAAATTTCTAATATTAAAAGAAAACAGGAATAAACCTTTCGCCAGGCGTGGTGGTGCACGCCTTTAATCCCAGCACTTGGAAGGCAGAGGCAGGCGGATTTCTGAGTTCGAGGCCAGCCTGGTCTACAAAGTGAGTTCCAGGACAGCCAGGGCTACACAGAGAAACCCTGTCTCCAAAAACAAAACAAACAAACAAACAAAAAAAGGAATAAACCTTTCTAATTTTAAGATCTCCCTACCCCAAGAAAAAAAACCTCCGACCACGGCTAGAGGCTAAGAAACACAGAGTCCTGGAATGAAACTATCTGGGATAGAGCTCAGCTGCAGAACGCTTGCCTAGCGTGCATGCAGTAAGGGATGGATTCAGGCCCAGCCACTAGGGTGGAGAAAAAGAATCCTGAAAATATTCTCCTCACACATGCTCAGGACAAGACAGCTCAGGGGACAAAATAAAGCATAACTGGCAGGGGGGAGGGGGGATGGACGGAGGTACCTAACGTTATACAGCCTACTAAAGAGATTTAAAGTAACCTGCTTTTCAAATGTGCACACAATTGACAAAAGCTAACCATATGCTAAATCACAAATAGAGATGCAGCACACAGACAAGAAAGACTAGAAAATAGTAGTTTGTGATTTAAAACATCCTAAAGCCAGGAATACTTCCTATAAAGTTAATTCTTCAAAAACAATGCTACAGAGCCACACAGTGCCCTGGCATTCAGGAACTGTGAGTATTTGTGGACTGGCTCTCTGGGGACTGATGTGGGGTTTGAGGCCTGCAGAGGCTGAAAGCATACACATCTGCCTTAGTGCTCCTCAGAGAGCTTCCCTTCCCAAGTACCCAAACAGGTTTCTTTTCCACGTGAGCTAGAGGACCTACTTGTCTTACCCCATAAAAAGACTTTTGTGTGTGTTATTTTTGGAGGTGTCTGACCTATGCATGTTTTCCAACAGCAAGTTACAAAGCAAAACCCAGTGTAAAGTTTTATGCCTCCATCCCAGGCTGCCCCCCCCCCTCAGTTATGCTTTATTTTGTCCCCTGAGCTGTCTTGTCCTGAGCATGTGTGAGGAGAATATTTTCAGGATTCTTTTTCTCCACCCTAGTGGCTGGGCCTGAATCCAGTCCCTTACTGCATGCACGCTAGGCAAGCGTTCTGCAGCTGAGCTCAATCCCCGATAGTTTCATTCCAGGACTCTCTGTGTTTCTTAGTCTCTAGCCGTGGTGTATTTACTGCTTTGACTCTGAGTCATACTTCTCAGTATTAGAAAGGGAATTATAAACTGTGAGGTGACGAATCACTTTAATACCAGCAGAGGGAGGCAGAGAGAGGCAGGGAGAGGCAGGTGGATCTCTGAGTTCAAGACCACCCCAGACTACAGAGTGAGTTCTAAGATACTACAGGGAAACCCCATCTCAATAAACAAACAAGTTACTGATATACCAAGGGTTGCTTAGCTGGATGTGGTGTCTCGTACTGAAACTAACATAGGAAGACTGTCACAGGTCTGAGAGCAGCCTAAGCTACCATGAGTTCTAAGAACACTGTAGACAAATTGGAGGCAATAGACAGATCAGAACTATACCACCTGCCTGGCAAGCAAGAAGCCCTGGCATCAATCCTCAGTACTTCTGCTCAAAAACTTTGTTGTTTTGTTGTTTTCCCTGGCTGCCCTAGAACTCAGTACATAAATCAGGATGGCCTCAATCTCAAAAAGACCCTACTGTCTTTGCTTCTCAAGTGCTGAGAGTAAAGTAAAGCATACACCACTATGCCTGTCTTAATAATAATTGATAAGCATTAATATTAAGATAATTAATGTTAGATATAAATATATAAACATGCATATTTATTATTGCATTTATATATTTATATCTAATATTAATTAATATCTGTTGGATGTGCCTTTGTCCTTGTTTTAAGAGCTTTGTATATTCATGTTCCAGGCTCTTAAAAAAAAAGAGACAAAAAAAAATGAGACAAAAAAAAAATCAGTTCCCTAAAAAGATGTAAATTAAGACAACAATTTTTTCCTACTGGGTTATTACCACAAATTTCCATAGAGGAAAAAAAAAGTATGCTAAAACTCAGTCCTTGCATACATTTGGAAAATACTACTCAAACAACTGTACAGCTAATAAGATAACCACTCAGTAGCTCCCCACTTGGGAGGCTGAGGCAGGAAGACCTCACTTTAGGCTAGGTGGAGGAATGGCACACCACTGAAGCTAAGGGTTTGAACTCACGGGGCCTTCCATCCATAGAAGGTAGAGGTTTCAGGAGAGGCAAATGACATCTCAGAGCATATTGGTTGGGTCCAGAAGTAATGACATCCCACCAACACTAAACACTCACACTTGTACCTGAAAACAGGAAAACCCAAGAGCCTGGAACATGAATGTACAAAGCACTTAAAAAACAATGGCAAAGGTACATCCAACATCCAAAGGTACATCAGCTGACCTGAAGCACCCACTAGGCAAACTGAGCAACCTGACCATCAAAATAGCGACTAACAGATTACAGCCTACAGAGTAAAACAGGAAAGCCAGCTAGATGAAAATGAAGTACCAGGGAGACGCACACTTGCATCAGCTCAAAGGATCTCTCTACAGAGCCCAGAGTTACAAAGGGATAAAGAACTTTATTATGAAGGACATCTGCTGGCTCTACTTAAACAAGCAATAAAAGTGTTCAGAAGACAAATCAAAATCACACTTGACCTAGAAGGTGCTATGAACACAAAGCAAACCCTTGTGCTGATTCTACCACAGACGCACATGGAAACCTACACTGAGTGAAACACCACCTAACTCACACAATTGGCAGGGTTACCAAGATCCAGCAAAGACAGAAAAGCTCCCAGACTGAAAGAGATACAACTGAAGTCAGCACACCATTCCTAAATGCATGGCCTGCCACAGAGGACATTGTGAAGAGCTTTAGTGACACTTAGGCAGGGCCTGAGGACTGAGGAGAGCAATGTGTAAGTGTTAACTCACTGCTGAGTCCCACCAGACTTCTGGGATACTCTTCCTGCACCAAGACAGCAGCCAGATTTTCTTTCAAGCTTTTGAAAACACTTTTTTTTTAATGTACCTTCAACTTTTCTATGAGCTGGGAACAGTTCAGATGGAGAAACAGAAACCCTGCAATGGCTTGCTCATATTAATACCCAGCACTTCAGACTGTGTGGCCACACAGCTAAGAATGGATATGACGAAATATCTGAAACACTTTCCCCCTTTCAGTTTAAAGAGAATCGGGTTTATCTACTTACTTATTCATTTTAATTTACTTATGTGTTTATTTTTGCAATGCTGGGGTTGAAGTCAGGCCTTGCACATGATTTGCAAGCGATCACTACATCCCCAGCCCTAAGCTTTTTTCTTTTTATTACTGGTAATGGAAAAAAATATTTTTGTTTCTAAAAAATTAAAACCTGGGACTAGGAAGCTAGTTAATGACATGAAGTGTTTTCCTGGGACCCATGTAAAAGCCACTGCAATCCCAGCATCTGGGAAGAAGAGACAGAAAATTCCTGGGCAAGATAGCTAATGAGACTAGTCAGAACCAGGGAACATCAGATTCATAAGAGACACTGTCTTAATCAAGTGGAGAGACACCCCCTAAACTTAGGGTTTCCACAGCATAGCCATCCATGTGAGCACTCACACTTCAACCCACCTGAGTCCTTCCTTGCCCCACTGTCCTCCTCCTCCTCATCCCGACTAGCACATCTTTTTCTTTCATTTGGTTTTTGGCACCCACTGAAATTGATTAGGGCTGCCTACATATACATGGACACTTACCAGTGGCTAACTGAAGAAAATGTCTCCTGCTCCCTACTTGTACCTACCAGGAGGAATGGGGCTTCATGATCCCTCCTCTGGCTCCCTCTGACAGATGCTAAAGGTCCAATGCTATGTAGGTCTCGTGCTGACCATCAGAGCTGTGAGGGTTCAAGACAGCAATGCTCATGCCCTGGCCAGAAGACAGTGTTCCACAATCCACAGCTTTTGCCATCCCTTAGTTTCTTCCTCAGCCCCTTGTCTATGACACTCCCTGGGCCCTGGAAGGGGTGGATAATACAGATGTCTCATTTGGAGGCCAACTTTTCAAAAGTCAGTCATTTTCAGCATTTTGATCAGTTATGAGCCTCTGCAATTACCAACGCCCACTGAAAAAATACACCTCTGTGACTGACTCTGATTACAGAGCTAATCCACAGGCAAAAACAGCTATTTTGAAGGTACATTATTCCCAGTTGGCAAAACCACAGCAGCCTCATGACCATGGGTTTCTCAGCAGGTTTACAGAGGTTCATGGTGAATTCTTGTGGTGCCAGCCTCAAATATAACCAAAGAGTAGCTGGTTACCCCTGAACACCTCCCCCCTTAAACAATTACTGTCAGATGATCCTAAGAAACATTCAGGGCCAGCAAGATGGCTTAGCAGGTAACGGGCACTTGCTCTGCAAGCCTGATGCACAGAATTTAATCCTTAGAACCGTGTAAGGTAAAAGGAGAGAACTAATTTCACAAGCACACAGGCATGTGTGCATATGTACATGCATGAACACATGCTAAAGAAACAGGCAGAGCTCGAGCCAGTGCTGACTGAGGGAGGACACTAGGTTCCTGTGTCTCCCGGGCCATCCATTACAATGAGGAGTGCAGCCCTGACCCTTCTAGGATTACTAACTACATGAGTCTTCTTTCCTACCTGTCAACACAGATGGTAGACAGTTACATCACTCTAACTCTTAACTTTTCCATTCCTGTTGTTTTAAAAATGAGAGATTTTGACTGGAGAGATGGCTCAGTGGTTACACTGGCTGCTCTTCCAGAGGTCCTGAGTTCAATTCTCAACAACCACATGGTGACTCATGACCATCTGTAATGGGATCTGATGGTCTCTTCTACCACATAGGTGTACATGCAGACAACACACTCATACATTAAACAAAATACTTAAGTAAATAAAGATGAGAGATTTTAGTTTTTGTTTTGCTCTTTATTTCAAATTAAGCAACTAAAAAGTATCTTAGTAAAGCACGCCTGATGTTCTCAAGGGATAGGAAGCTTCCTTATATAAGATAATTTGTGCTTACAGGTAATCTTTCTAGGACTGCCAGCTTGTTCTTTGCATTAGCTGGGCATAGCATGATGAGCTACAGGGGTCCCTGGGCTGGTATGAGATGTATGAGAGATTGTACAACTATTTGTGAATGATGCCATTGTAACTGAATCAACACCCAACTCTAAACACAGTGCCCAGGTACCTCAATCAGAAGGCCTGGACTGCCTCGAGCTGGCACAGTTGCATGCTTGGAAATGTCTCTGGGACTCTTTCTCATGTCCAAGTATATCCAAGAGATGTTCTTTCATAAGCCATGATTTCAGCTGACTCAAACATATGCTCAAGTTGCTCAGAGTGAAGAGCTGCCATGTGTCATAAGGTCTGCCAACTTTGATGCCACAGAGCAATAGGCTTTCCAAATGTCTCAAAATAATAACATGCCACCTTAGTGCGGGTTTATTTGAGATGTGCTCACAATAAAAACCACGTGACGCGCTCTGCCCACCTAGCCCTGTGCAGTTCACATGGAGGCAAGGACAGAGGTGACAGTGCATGCTGTAATACCTAACACTGACATTCTCAGTACCTTGATTAGTACCAAACTGCAGGATGCTTTTAAATCACATTGTCAAGAGTTATAGGAAATAGCTAATATAAACATCCTGAATAGGCCAGGAGTGATAGTAAAACCTTTAACCTCAACACTCGGAGGCAGGGGCATGTGGACCTCTGAGTTTGAAGCCTGCCTAGTATGCATAATGAGTTCACAGTGAAGAAAGCCAGGCTACAAAAAAACAACAAAACCCAACAAGAAATATCTAAATAAATGTACAAGGCTTTTTAAAGGAAAAAAAAATGAAGCATCTCAAATCATACTCATAAAAAGTCTCAACTACATGTAAAACGTGAATAGATTCAAAACTAAACGGTGATGAAGTCCATTACCGCTTAAGGTGAGGGTTATAGCTCACTTTCCGCTTTTACCCCAATTCTCTGTTATTAACTATATATTCAGAAAAGATTTGCTTTTTGTTTTGTTTTCAAGACAGGGTTTCTCTGTGTACCCCTGGCTTTCCTGGGACTAACTCTGTAGACCAGGCTGGCCCTGAACTCAAGAGAGATCTGCCTGCCTCTGCCTCCAAGTGCTAGAATTAAAGGCACATGCCACCACTACCCAACTAAAAGATTACTTTGTAAAGCAAAACAAAATTACAGCTAGCTGGCTTAAAAGCAAAATCAACTTTCATTCACAGTTACTTGCCAACTCACAGAAACCCTTAAATTTACATAACTCAGAAAACCAAGTCCAAATCCATTGAGAACCAGACCACAGAGCCAGAACCTTTCCCTCTCACTTAGCTGACTGTTCCCACTCCTTAGTCAGTGAATAATTACTGAGTACCCACTACCTTCCAGTCTATAAACAAATGTGTTTACCAGGCACTGTACAGGAAAACATGACCTGTTTTTTCTCAGAACATGGATCAGGGTGGGGTGGGTGTGGCAAGAGACAGAAAAAACAAACCTAGAATCTAATTTCAACCAGTGCTAAGTGCTATGAAGAAAAAAAAAAAAAAAAAAAAAAATCAAACCCCAAAGGAGCAAGCTGTGGCCAGCAGGACAGCAGTGCCCAATCAAAAAACCCTCAACAGACACCTAGCTGAGAGCCGCCAGTGACATAATGGCATTTCTCCAACATAAGACTATGAAAAACTGTTTACACCCTAACATACAGACAAGCACTGCAATGCCTGTCTGTACTTTGTGAACCAGAGAGGTTCCTAAGATCAGAGACTAGCCTTCCTTCAGTTCTGCCTCCCCCTTCCTCCTCTCAGGCACAGTTTTCTCACATGTAAAACAGACCTAACATGCCTGGTTTACAAAGTTGTACAGAGGATATAAGAGGACAGCTCAGAAACAAGTGTAAGCAAGTACACGTTCATTTGTCTGTTGAGTTCCCAAATTGTCTTAGTCAGGGTTTCTATTCATGCACAAAAAGCAAGGTGGGGGGAAAGGATTTATTCAAGTTACACTTTTACATTGCTTTTCAACACATACTGCATAGATTTTCCCTTAATGATCTAGACTGTCTCTGAACAACTCTTTTTGAAGCAGCATGCCTGTGCTATGAGCAGCCTGCCAGCCAGACTCCATTCAATCAGCTATAAATTCTCACCAGGTATTGGTGCTATAAATGTCACCAGTTTGGCTAGATTGACAACATGCCTACTAACATTACTCTCTCCTTTTCTCTTTTCATTCTATCACGACTGTCTCTGTCTGCACTTAATCTCTAACTCCAATACCAGCACCCCCTACCCCAGGTCTAGAGCTTAGTGGGAGAATACTTGCTAGCAGACAGGAGGCTTCAGCACCTTTCCTGGTGCTACAGAGCAGATAAATATGATAAAGGTTTTAAAACAGTCTTTTGTCTGTCTCACACATTTCTTTTTTCCTTAGATCCTATGATAAAAAGTTGCCCATAGTGGGAATATCATAAATATTTGCTGTTGAGGGAAAAGGAAAAAGGGTGCATGTATTTTTAATGAAAAGTTTAGGGTTTACTCTGTGTGTGTGTGTGTGTGTGTGTGTGTGTGTGTGTGTGTGTGTGTGTGTGTAAAAGCTCCCTCTAGAGCTGGAGACACACAGCCACCAACCCTGGGTGCTGGAAACTAAACTCAGGTTCTCTGGAAGAACAGCAAATGCTTTTAGTAACTGAGTCTTCTTTCCAGCCTCCAAAAAAGGGTAGTTCTAAATTTATTCTTCATGTGTTCCTAGGTTTTATAGTAATTCACATTGGGCAATATTTCTGTACAATCATATCAAACAACCTTTCTACTGAACTTTAAACGTGTTGATAGGAACTTTAAGAAAGTCCAAATTTTCCTAGTGAAAATTTATATCCTTGGAATTAGTCATGAATATATATCAAAGTTTAATGACAGCAGTGCTCACTATAAAACTTATTATAACCTAGATAATAAAGCAGTTATTTAAAATGTAATCCCAACACTCAAAGATGCTGAGCTAAAAGGATCAAGAGTTCAAAGCCAACCTGGGCTATATACTCAGTGAGACCCTGTCTTAAAAAAACAAACAAAATTATACAGAGGGGCTTACACTCACTAATATATACCATATTGTTTAATTAATAATATTTAAAAGTAGTTTATAATTGAGAATGCAATACAAAGCATGAGCCTTTATAAAATAAATACATATATATTTGTATTATATATATGTATATATATATATATATATATATATATATATATATATATATATATCACAAAATGTCAAGGCAAAAATATTACAGAATGAACAATAAAAGGAAGCTGATGTTACAGTTACATTGACGTTATAGCTACATTGATGTTATAGCTACATTGCTACTTTTTCTTTATACTTACTCCTACTATCTAAATTTCAGAGAAAAAATGTTTCTTCATAAACAAAATAAACAACTGCAAACCAAGAAGAAAAATAAATGCGAGTTTTTATAAGCAACACAACAAAGAGCTGTAGTGTAAGGTATAATTTTTATTCAAAAAGAGAAAAAAAAATTTAATGTAGTCTAAGATCCATTTACCTATTTCCTTGCTCTAAAATTACACTGTAAAGCCTTATCTACCATGCATATTGCTCTAGAGAAAACATGCAGTGTGTTCCTGGCTCATCACCGGACATACTGACATGAAGAGACAGTACTGAGCTAGTTGATGAGTGTACATAGTGTGGCCGTCTGCATTTCACCTGAAGATAAACCGGGAACCAGCATGTATCAAATGATACATCCTCAAGTAAAACTTGGGGGTCAAAGGAAATTTTTTTCGGGGGGGGGGGTCAAGACAGGGTTTCTCTGTGTAGTCCTGGCTGTCCTAGAACTCACTTTGTAGACCAGGCTGGCCTCGAACTCAGAAATCCACCTGCCTCTGCCTCCCAAATGCTGGGATTAAAAGCGTGAGCCACCACTGCCCGGCTTCAAAGGAAATTTTTTAGCACTTATGTTTTTTGTTTTGTTTTGTTTTGAGCAGAGAGACATATAGAAGTCAAAGGACAACTTGTAGAAGTAAGTTCTATCTTTCCAAACAAAGTGGGTCCTGGGGATTGAACTCAGGTCATCAAGCTTGACAACAAGCATCTTGACCCTCAGAGTCATCTTGCCAGCCCTATTTCTGGTTTTCTGAGTTAAAGTCTAGGTAGTCCAGGCCAGCCTCAGACTCCCTATGGGACCCTTCCCTGAGCAGGGGCAGGCATGAAGCACAAGCTAAGTACTGGCAGGGCACTTGTTTCAATCCTCACACCAGTGCGGGAAAACAAGATTTTCACACTTTCCTAAGATTTCTATACTTCTCAGCCACCAGAGTACTGGGATTATAAACTCACAGCATAATACTATGGGCATTTTTATAGTCATCAGTACCAACTGTTCCTTTTCATTTTTAACTAAATTTTTAAATCTTTAAATGCTGACAGAAATCAGTGATTTGTTAAACTTTTTTTCAGTTACATCATCTTAAGTTTGTTTTAAAATGTCCTGAAAAACAGCAAAGTCTGAAGACTGCTCAAGATTAAGTTGAGTGCTTCTCATGTCTGCAAATGCATACAAAGTTCCACCCCAGGTTTCAAATAAAGTTTGCAAATAAAATCCTCCAGAGAAAAGATCAACCCAGTGGTATTCTGGTAAGGGAGAGTTCAAGGAACACAGAGTCCAGCTTCTTTTATGCCTCTGCTGACTCCAAATCAAACTGGGGCTCACAGGACAGTTAAAACACGGTCATCATCAGAGCTGCCCAGATGCAGGTGAAATGAAGCCCTCCCCCAGGTGGGAATTGGTAGTGAGGTTGCTGGCAGATCTGGGCTGGGAGGCATCTGTTTTGCCCTGATCTACTTAGGAACTGAACCTAGGGCTCTGTGCGTGCTAGGCTTGCAAGGCCTGGTTTCTACCAAGCTCTAGCTCCACTCTGGTCACTGCATTTTGCACATTTCCCTACAAAGGAGAGGTGTGTTTTTTAAAGGTCATAAAACATTAAAGGCTCTAAGACTGAGAAATGCCAAAGGCCATCCTAAGCATATGTTTTAGACCTGAAGTGCAATAACATACTGATTACAAGTAACAAGCCCTCAGTGTTTAGAAGGAAACAGGACAGGTGGTCAGGAGAGTCCACTGTTAGACCAGAAGCCCAGGCCCTAATCAAAGGCCCACCGTCTGCCATGTCTTCTAGCCTCTCTTTAACTTGCCCTAGTACTACAAAGAAAATGGCCTCTTCTATAGAGAACTCACTGCAAGCAAGGAAAGCAATGGATTTCCACCCCTAAGAAGTAGACCAGCAGCAGGAGGCATTTGGTATTATCCTCTAGTTGGTCAAAAGCCTGAAAGATTAAAAAACAAAAACAACAACAACAAAAAAAACCAACTACCTGCCTGTCTTAAAATGGGAACAGACTCCAGCCTCAAGCAATCAGAAGAAGATGAATCTGTATTTACCAGCTTGGAGACCAACTCGACATCCCAGCCACCTCACCTGCTACATCTCAACCAACCTGTCAGGAGCTGCAGCTGTAATAATGTAGCACTCCTACCCCTCAGGCTCACGGCTGAGTTCTTTACAGCCCTACAAAACAAGAAGCAGCTAGGAAGAAGTCAATGAAAACAGCCACGTGCCCCTTCCTGGTGTGCCCAACAAACTCCCTACCCATAAGGAACACTGTTAAATTTGTCATTTCTAAAATGACTGTTGCCAAGTTAAAGAAGGCAGTAGTCACTGCAGTATGGGCAGCTCTGCAGATCTAGGTCCATAACCCAGTTTTCTACTAAATAAATATACAGCCACAGACAAGCCAATCTGATTCTATAGGTTCGTACACAAAGAAGCAGCCCAGGTAATTTCTGCAGGGGATCCTAATGAGGACAGGGGCATGACTGGGAGAATGCCTGCCTGCACATGTAAGGCCTGCGGGTCAATCTCAGGACCAAAACCAAACCAAGAATCATAGGTCACAACACATAGAAGGTAGAAAATAAAAGGTATGCCATAAGTGCTAACCTCAGGCCAGAGTTGTGATAAATCAGAGTCCTGGGATTATCTGACCTAAGGGCCAACTGGTCAAATCTGGGCTTGTGAAGTAAATGATACTGGCTCATCTCAGCTAGATTCTGAGACATGCAGACTTTTCAAGCCAAGTGTTCTACAACATGGAGAGTAGACCGAGTTTAAGCTGGCTAACATGATTCTAAGAGTGTACATTGGTTTAGCTAACTTCAGAGCTTTACTGCATGCATGTACACACAGGCATGTATGTATGTACGTACACACACACTTCACTTGCAGTTCAGTCTGGATTTTAATCTGTGGATCTGCTTACTACACAAAGTTCCTTGACAGCAGGAAACAAGCTGTATCTCTCCTCTGCACACTTGAGAAAGGTCCCGCACTGCACACCAAGGACACGCTCATGGCAGTACATTCAGGGAAATCCACTCAGGCTTCCTAGCTCTAAGAGTCAGAAGTATTCCTTTTGGCAAAGGAAATACTTGAACTTAGCATGTTTTTCTTATTTTAGTCTCAAATTAATAATGACTAACCATACATTATTTATCACTAGTACAATTTCCACAAATGAAGCTATACTAAAAAACCAGGAAGAGAGAAATTTAGAAACCAGTATGGGGGAAGAGAGTCTGCGCCAAGGCAGCCATGGACCTCAAACACCTGCTCCACTCAGCACATAGCATCTCAGCCCGGGAGCTACCTCGTCTGCCTCAGTTGCCATATGAGGAAAACGGGGACAGTAACGCCTACATCTCACAGACTGTCATAAACCTAATAGATATGAATCATCAAATACAGCTGGTAAAAAGATCTCTGCTGGCAAACCCTACAGGACCTAAATTAAGCCTAAACACAATTACTACCTTCATTCCTGCTTTCTCAAAATGTACACAGCCAACACATAGGACAGTAGACTGAAAGCAAGAGGTGATGACGGGGTCAGTGTATCCGCCGCAGACCTCTACCGCCCAAGCAAAGGCAACCTCTTCTGGTCTTTTTAAACGACTCTGTTGAGGCATGCAGGGTGAAAGAGAGGCATCTTTGTAATAAAACAAACGTTGAGCATGTCAACAGGTGCTCGTGCTCTGGCACTGTCTGGAGACTGCAGCACAGCCCTGAGGCTCTCACCACATAGACAAGAGAGGGGGAAGGAAAGGCCAAGGCTGGAGCTCAGTGATAAGGCAGTTACCTAGAAGACACAAGGCCCAGGGTTCAATCCCCAGCACCACAAGTCAGAACAATAATTATATTTAAAAAACAATAATTATATTTTAAAGGTAAGAATTAAAACTCCACATACATATTTTTGTTTAAAATAAGCAACCAACAACAATACTTATATAAAACAAGTAAACGGAAAGAAAGGTAATCTTCCCAGTTCATTTTCACACAGAACAAAATAACAATTTGTGAATTTCAGGCAGCTAAGCCCTTTTGGTTCATCTCACCAAGCTACATGCCTTCAATTATAGGCTAGTCAAAATAAAAGCTTAATAATCAAAATTCCCTACATGCATCTAAAGGCAATATTGCTCCTATTCATTGAAACAAGGTCAGATGAAGGCAAGGTTTCATCTTTTTTTCTCAGAGGAAGGTGACTCTGCAGAACTGTGAAGACTTCCCATTTTTAGGAGGACCCTGTACTTTCCACTCCCTAGCACCTCCAGAGAACCCACAGTACAGTACGGTACAGACACACTGCCTGGTGCACTCTGCCTAGTGCCTTATGTTGCCGTATAATTTTAACTGAATGTAGCAAAGAGAACCTCAGATTAATAACTTAGACTTATAACTACAATTCTTCCTCTGCTTGTGTTGCCAGCTCTGGCTACAACTGGGTCAGCCCACTACAAACCAAGGGCAACCCTCAAGAACCCTTGAAGATACACTTTTATAATGCAAATGGCCATTCTGTGTACCAAGGAGAGAGATCACTGCAACACTCACTGCCCTTTGAAGGCAAGAAGCCTGAAAGAAACACTCAATTCTATATCCCAGACTTGTAACCTATCTTCTTCCATAGACCTAAGAACTGGGCAGTATGCCAAATCTAAAGCCCATCTAGCTGGTAATGAAGTGCCAGCACAATTGTCTAAAGATAGCAATTTCAATCAATAACCACAGCAGGGCTACTCAGAGGCTGACCAATAAGCAAATGATGGCTCAACATCAATATAAAAGAAATTTCTTCCTTCTAAACCCCTAGCACCATTTAAAAACTGTACCCATGAATAGCAAGCCTTGAGAAAGAACAGTGAAATCAACCATGCCATCAATATCCCTCTGACTCATTTCCTAGTATCTGTGCAGTATCATCAGGACTCCAGGAATTTAATACTGCTTTTAAAAGAAAGTTATACCAACCTGTATGAACTATGCAGTAATAAAAGCTGATAGTGCTACTGACACATTGAATTAAACACACTCTCTAAAGGGAGCTTCCCATGAAAGGCATGACAGTTCAGCCTTGGTTTTATCAGGATCTGACACCAACTGCACTCCTGCTAACAGTTTTATCCTAAGCAACCCCCACCCCATCCATCCAAAATCCCCACCCAATATTACTTTTATCTGTGGAATTCTCTGCTGGCCTTGGCCTGGAAAACTGGGTGGGCCCTGAGGACAGGTATCAGATCTGGCCATTTTTTTGGAATTGGCTCAAGCTGATGGTTCCCAGTAGCATAAAGCTGTGGTCTTCATAAACCTCCATTTGTGAGGTTTGCAGTACAGGGTTAAGTAGCGAGTCCCACCCCCCCCCTTTTTTAATGGAGGAGAAAAGGTAAACCGAAAGATATTTCAAAACAGAAAAATTTTTTAATTATTATAAAACCCTCTTAACTCAAAACTGTTGAAGGCAGCCAAATGGGAAATATAGAGTATTTTGTTTTGTTTTTCAAAGGTTTAACAATTAAACATGAGAATCACAACTTTGAAGTGAGGGGGAAAGAATTAAAGGGCAGGAGAAGAAAGGGGAGCAAGAAAGGACCCTTCAAGACCTGTTTGCTCAGAAGGGCCTTCCTAGCACTCCTCCTCCATGGGGGTGTCCAGGCTGGAGGAAAGCAGAGGGTTACACAGAACATTTAGCAGACTTAACATTGGATTAAACACACTACTGCAAGTTTCAACAAATGTTCATGGCATACGTAAAAACACATTTACAACAAGAAAGAAGAGAGGCACCTGGAGACATCTGACACTGGGCATGCTCTGCAGGCAACTCAGTGCGCACATGCTCTCTACCAGGTTGGCGCAGCCTAGCCACAAAGACCTTGGCACAGAACACTGCAGGATGACAAAAAGGAAGGAAGAGAAGAAGCAGTTAGAGGCCGCAACAAGTCACTCCTTCACACAGGCAGCTTGAGTGTTAGTCAGGGCAGGGGTGCACCCATGCAGTTTAAAGGACAGGGATGGTCCTAAGTTTCCTGAACCCTGGGGAGCAGGCCCTTTCCGTCTTATGGACAGGGATTTTGCGCTGCCAACCACTCGTTTCACAGGATACAGTAAACAGAATCAAGAGGGAGAGAATGCTTAAATGAAAACCCGAGCGAGAACTGGGAGTCTGAGCCTGAGGCAAGACCACCAGGAGAGAGCGGCAATCCACAAGGCCATGGAGAGGCTCTGCTCCATCTCAGTCTCAACTGCTTAGGAAACTACACAAGCAGGCCTTCTGAGTGGATCCCCTAGCCCCACACCACACTATGAAAAAAGGAGACTCAATTGTTGAATAATCTGCACAAGGACATACAGCATAGGAGGGAGGAGCCAGCTTCGGTTTGTTGGCTACCAAATCCCACATTCTTCTAAGGCTGGGATGCCTCCTCTACTGAAAAACTTTGGTGACCTAACATTCATTATGTGAATACAGTTTTATACTTCTCCACAGTAAAACTGCAGAAGACTTAAGCGAATGAGGCAAAGGAAAAGACAGATCAGTGATAGACACAGGCAATTAAAATTGCTTGAAGCACACCTCGTTTTCATGGTCATCAACATCTCTGCATTCTCAGAGAAAAAAACTTGAAGAGTTTTGTGACCTGTGACTTTTCATTCTGGACTTTATGTACAAACTTGGTGACAAGACTAAGAATTAAAATCTTGCCAGCCAGTAGGGACAAACACTTTTAATCCCAGCACTCAGGAGGCAGAGGCAGGTGGACCTCTATGAGTTCAAGGCCAGCCTGCTCTACATAGAGAATTCCAGGACAGCCAGTGCTACACAAAGAAACCCTGTCTCAGAAAAACAAAACAATTAAAAGATCAATTCATTGACTCCATTCTACCATTAAAAAAAAAACAAAAACTGTTGCTTCCAAAGGAATTAAGAAAATGTAATGTAAAATTGAGCACATACAATAGCTAATATATAGTAACCATCACACTGATATTTAATAAATATTTTTAATAATAAATAAATAAACCAACCAACCCTGAAGATAGGTGCTTGAATTCTACTAAACCTCTCTACAGACCTTAGGCCAAGTCACGCTTGTTCCTCCAGCTCCCTGGCTTACACTAGTAACCTCTACAGTCAGTACACGTGTATTATAAACAAAGAAAGCTTTGCCTGAAATCAGACAGGCCTGGGGTTCTTACCCAATTCCTACTTACTAGCTACAGCTCAACTCATAATGTAGAGAATATTGAGTTTACTTAGGAAAGGCATGTGACTCCAGGACACAAAAATCAAAGACAGCAAATGAAGTAAGTAGCAGCAGACCTCTCTAAGCAATGAAAGCCACCACACATTCCAACCTGAGTACTTATTAAAGGCTTGCCTTGGGAGATACAGTGGGGAAGCATCTGCTGCTACAGGACAGAGTCTGTTGTCCAACCATTTTGCAACAGAGAGAAGCAAACCACAGAAAGACATGAGAACCCATTTGTAAAATACAATGAAAGTAGCTGCCATTTCTTGACCTCCTCTAACCCGTTCCTACTATGACAACTGTCACGGTAAAGTCTCACGGTAAGTCCTGAAGAGCACACTATCTCAGTCTAAAGATGATCTGTTTGAACACCAGCAATCTAAGGTCCATAGGCATGTGAGTGATTCTATTACAATGAGCTCTCTACCCGGAGGCCCCGTTACACACATTAATTGTTATGCATACTAGTTGGAATAGTAGTTCTATCAGACTGTATGGTCAGAGAAAAGACCCACATCACATGTTCATTACATGGATTATTCAAGTTAAATAAAGTCCCAAATATCCTCAATAGTTCAATTTAGAACTCTCTTGGTGATTTTGTTGTTTTTCGTTTTGGCAGTCCTGGGACTGAACTCAGGACCTTTGCACATGCCGGGCAAGTGATTCGTGAGTCGAATCCCTCCCTACCCACAGATTGATGTTTTTTTCTGGACTGTTTAGTTTGCTGAATCACAAAATCACTCAGATCCTAAGCAAGAGGATCACAGCAGAAGTTTCTGACTAATACCAAATTAACAAAGCTCACGTGCAATCAATTTTCATTTATTTAGTAAACGGTCATGTTCCTTTATAAAACTTACTCGTGAGTTCCAAGAAAGCATCCTGCTACTGAACTATAACTATATACCTAACCCTGATTCAAACTATTTTTAAAGTCTGACATAAATTTGCATATTCCAGAGTTTTGTTTGCTTGCTTTGGCTTCTTTTATAAGTTTTATTTATTTGGGGGTGGGGGACTGAGAACAAAACCCCCATGCCATGATACAAGCCCAAGGCCCAGGGATAGGTTACAACACTCCGATCTCGTTTTGTCCTCCACGTGGTTGAAAGGGTTCCCAGGACAGAATCCAGATCATCTGGGCGGAGTAGCAAACACCTTTGCCTACTGAACATCTTACTTGCCCTGCTTTTTTGGTGTTGTTTAGGGTTTTTAATTGATTTTTTTTTTGAGACAAATTCTCACTGTGCTGCCTAGGTTAGTCTCAACCTCATGATCTTCTAACCTGAGCCTTCCCAGTGTCTGCCAGCATGTCCAACTCTTAGAAAGCAAAAAACCAAACCAAAACAACCCAACCAACCAACCCAACCTTTAAAGGCCTAATTCCAGGAACTTATCTCCTACCACCCACCATAGAGATGCTATAGAATGACGACAGTGGTCCCTGAGATGTGACCAGGTCGCCTCGCCAACCACAGCTCACCAGCACTTCCATCATTATGCACATTACTTTTCCAATATTCAGAATAGGAAAATGGATTTAAAGAGATGCAACTTCTTGTCTAAAAACCACACTGTCAGGTCTGATTTGGGGCTGATCCTAGTAATCCTAAATTAGAACAGCAGCTCCACAGCTGACAATCTGCCTCAGAGCGGGACTGCAGAGACAGCAGCTCCAGGCACCTCCCACCTGTGCTGTAAATGTAAAGCAGCTGCCAAAACCTCCTAGTCAGACATCTCCCCTCTCAGCTCAGCAGGCCTGCAATCTTCTAGGGCAAGATGAGGGCTAAGACAGTGCAGGTTAGAAGTCTAATGTTAGGAGTGCTCCATCCCACTCAGTTATCTTGTGGAGAACTAGCCAGACACACTGCTAGAAACAGTCTTTACTCAACAGAAAAGGCTACTGCAGGAAATCCTTGCACTTTGTATTAAGAAAGTCCTTATTACAAAGGCTGCCCTGAGCCTAAAAAAAAACAGAAAGACACGGGCCCAACTTGAATAGGTAGGTGCAAAACCGGAAGTTCGATACTCCCTAATCTAAGAACATCAAATAAAATGCAGCTAGGACCTTAACAGTAATTGATCTGATCTGCTTTTAATTTAAATTTCAAGACTTGGTTGGAAACTCAAGTTGTCATTTTTTTTAAAATAATAAAAACTGTCTTCTCATCAGCTAAGTACACAATGTGACTGTTCCTCCCTCCCTTCCTGTGTATTTTTAAATATCTTAAATATCTTTATTTACTTTTATAATAGGTCTGAGGAATTGACCCTGAATAGTGTATTTACCAATATGAACAAATATGTACTGACCTACTTAGTCACCAACCGCCAGCAATGCCAAGCAAGCCCTTCTTCTTACAACCTCATAGCTACTTCTAATGTCCAGAATTCTAATTTAAGATTATTCATAGAAAACATGAAATTATTCATACTAGGTTCTAGTATTAAAGGCAAATATAAATCAGGATGAATACCTCTTCAACTCTAATGTCAAACAAAACACTGGCCAAGGAACCGGAAGGTGCTCGGTGCTTACTGATTCTGCCACATTCATCACCAACCAGTAAGTACTTGAAGGTGGTAAAAGGCAAGAGTAACAACTTTTTGACATTTTTCAAAAGCTGAAAGTTTATTAAAGGGGGTAATTACCACAGGAACCACAAATCAAATAAAGTAGTTGTCACCATCCTGTATTCTCCCTGGCCAGCTTGCAGAGTGTTCACAAAGGCTATCGCTGGTCTATTTCTAGACGGGATTGTTCTCAATCTCCTGCCCTGATTCCTTCTCAGAGAAGCAATTCTTTTAAAGCAATACACAGAGGTATGTTGTCATCTCTCCGATGTTTCTTGATTTAGAAATCTGCATAGATTTCCTGTAATTCCCTTCTCACCAAATCAACCAATACCTTCCTCTAACTCACATCAGGATGCCTGAGATATCCTCGGCTTAATGTCTTCAACGGGCACCTCATTCAATAAAAATCTATTTGCACAGAAAAAAGTAAAACAAAAAAAACAAGACTTCCCCCTAAACACAGGAAGATATCTGGACAATGTATAAACACACATATATACCACACATAGACAACCTATCCAGAAGAGGAAAGAAACCCTGAAATGTTGAGTAGGGGCAGTTAGGGGAAAAGAAAAGATGGATTTCAAGAACAAAGAGCATATGCAGAGCTAAGAATGGGCAAAAGTCAGCTGATACTTATACCGAAATGTAGGGCCAGAGGCAGCTCAGCAGCTATGAGCACTTACTGCTCTTCCAGAGGACCTGCATTTAGTTCTCAGCACCCATATGAGGTAGTTCATAACCACCACTAACTCCAGCTCCAGAGGGATCTGAGGAATCTGACACTCTGGCCTCCATGGGCACCGGCACTCTTGTGCACATACCCCCACATCAGCACACACGCACGATATGAAATAATAAATCTTTTTAAAAAATAGGTCATTGCCAGGCGTGGTGGCACACGCCTTTAATCCCAGCACTCGGGAGGCAGAGGCAGGCAGATTTCTGAGTTCGAGGCCAGCCTGGTCTACAAAGTGAGTTCCAGGATAGCCAGGGCTATAAAGAGAAACCCTGTCTCGAAAACCAAAAAACAACAACAAAAAAAAAAAGTTCAAAAGTTCAATAAATATGAATATTGGACCATTTAATTCTGTTAAGCAAGAAATCACAAAATTCAAAAATCCAGAGCAGGGAAGAGGGCTCAATAGGGGAAGCACCTGTGCACAGGTATAAAGGCCTTATGTTCGGATACCTAGTACATAAAAAAAGCTTTGTGTAGTGGTGCACACTTGGAAACCCTAGCACTGGGGAGGCAGCAGAAGGATCCTTGGAGTTCTCCTTGGCCGATTCGTCTAGCTCATCGCTAGCTCCAGGTTTGATGACAGAGGGTCTCAAAAGCTAAGGTAGAGGGACAGCTCTGCCTCCAACGTGAGTGCACAGACATACATGGGCACACACACTACACACAAAAATGTGTTAATTCAGCAATCAAACCACTGGTGCCACAATGGTAGGAGGTGCTGGACTATGTTAGCAGAGAAGTGTGTCCTGGCAGCTAGAGAAAAAGCACAGTCTGAGGAGAAGTGACAAGGCTGTCTCAGGGAACTGCAAGGCACTGTTGGTTCACACACTGCCAACTTCGCTCAGCATGTGAGGAGCCAGTACCCAACAACACTCAGAGCCCAAGTCTTTTCTTGCCAGTAAGACTTCCATTATACCCTCCTTATGAGATAGAAAACAAATGAAGTCATGCTGATGGAATGGGAATATTAGACACAGGAGTAAAAGAAAAGATCCGTTTCGGGGAGGACACTGGGCAGTAAACAAGCATTTCACTGAAAATCTCCAGCCAGCATCAGCTCTCTAAGCCTCGGTTTAAGAGCCAGCAGGACCCACTCAAACTTCTCTTCAGACAGCACTCATCTCAAGACAAACATAGCAAGCATTATAATTAATCAAAATTAATAACCACGCTATTGTGTCTAATTGCTTGACCTGTCACCTGTCAAGAAACAATAGTGTCTGTATCGGCAGATAACCACAAGGCTTTTCCTACTAGTCTTGAAAGACTTAGAACCTAGGCTTCTAATGTTAAATAATGACTTGAGTTCAATCCCCTAGAGACACAATGGAAGGAGAGAACCCACTCCCCAAAACTATGTTCTACCAGTTGCATCATGGCTCATTCATATGAGCATGTGTGCGCATGCGCAAACACACACCAATAATAAAGTTAATTCACAATTCAAACGCATTTTCCATACCTTTAAAAAATACAATACCAACTCATACCTCATGTATAACAACAATCTTTCAGGACACTTTGTTAAAGACAGAGCTGGACAATAACCATGTGTCATGACAGTAGAACTGCATATTTACTTGTCACTGATATTACACCAGAGTATTTTCAAGCTAAGATACACAATAATGAAATAAATGACAAGAAGAAACGGGAGAAGAGGGAAGAACTAAGGAAAGGAAACTTACTATTTGCTGAATTTTAGAGATGCAAACAGACCAACAATGACAAACACTTGATAGAGTTAGAACTCAAGGCCAGAGTCCAACACATTCTTTTTTTCTTTTTTTTTTTTTTTTTTTTTTTTTTTTTGAGACAGGGTTTCTCTGTGTAGTCCTGGCTGTCCTGGAACTCACTTTGTAGACCAGGCTGGCCTCGAACTCAGAAATCCGCCTGCCTCTGCCTCCCGAGTGCTGGGATTAAAGGCGTGCGCCACCACGCCCGGCAGTCCAACACATTCTTACACACTGCTCTCTCAGTTCTTAAACGTTCCATTACTTCACCTTGAGCGATGATCCAGGAAAGACGCTCAAACCCCTAAGCTCACGAAGCCATCACAGGCATCTCCAGAAGAGGGATAAAGGATAATTACTTTTTCTTTCCCCTCTTTTTCTCTATTATGTTTGTTCATTTTTACAATACTAGAGTGTGAAGCCAGGCCTTAAACAAGCTGACAAAGTACTCTATGGATAACCTATTCCCCAACCATCCTTTTTGCTTTGTGAGTAGCACATGGAGATTAATTAAGGTTGCTATAGGAGTTTGGGTGGTGGGTTATTTATAGGAACATGTACAATATCAACTTGTTACTCCTATCTTAGCCCTAATGGAGTATAGCTGGGTAACTGACATACATAACCTCTGAGGTGCAACTGTACCACATGGATTCAGAGTCTGAAAAGCACTCATGACTCATCAATTTACAAATAAGATTCTATAATAAGGGGAAGAAACAAAGACATTATCTAGGAACACAAAGATATCTATCAGATCAGATCATATTAAACATAATAGCATACAAAACCACCAGCAACAAGAACCAAATAGTAGTTTTGGAGTACCCATAGGAAAAGCATGATGTTTGCCACATAGGCCCATCAAACAGGAGCCTATCCATAACCCAGATAATGCTCATTTAAAAAAAAAAAATTCTAACACACTGAAGTAATTTAAAAAGCTTTAAGTGAATAAAAGCACTAACTAGGGACTAAAAGTTATGGTCCCATTTTATTACATACAAAATACTCAGAATAAGATGCACTTCTTTTAATCTTTCAGTTGACCACAAACACCTGGAAATAGAGCATCCAAGCTTCAGGATCCTATGTCCTGAGGACAAAACACTGGCCTTTCCATCCTTACTCACAACTGGTCCCTGACCTTCAGAGAAGGTGACAAGCAGATGGGGATAAACAACCATCAGTTTGGCTACACTCTTACACCTAAGAAATGTACACAAAGACGCTACTGTAGCTTCACTTTCCCACCTATGGCTACCAACCAGATAGCTGAGCTCCAGTTAGAAAGCCAGTGATCTCACACCGAAGAGGAACCACACTGAACCATATTTGACTGTGGCAGCTTCTGCTTTCCCATGCTCAGCACCAGGAGGACTTCCATCTGACAGGACAAGTAGCAGAGATACAAGTCCTCAGCGCTATCTATGTCCTTCCTTCCCATTGGCTATGGTTCCATAAGTTTGTACCATCAGAGTTCCTGTGTGCTAAAGACTTGCCTACCAGCATGATAGCCTATGAGGTAGTAGACCTTTAAGTGGGGCCTAGAAGGTGGTTAGGTCATGGAACACTGTCCCATTGAGAATGATGTAGTTCATGGGGTCTCAGTCCCCAAGAGAGGATGTTGCCCTAGTCTCCACGTGATCTCTTTTGAATGTACTCCTGCCATTATAGGCATATCTGTAATGTCACAAGAAACCAAAAGATCCTGGACTATCAGCCTCCAACCCTGTCACCTCCATAAACCTCTCTCCTCTTAGAAAGTACCAGCAATGGATATTTTGTCCCAACAACAGAAAATGGATTAATGTAGCACCACAGGCACAGGTACAGCCTCATCCCTTCCAGGGTCTTCTACTTCACAAGCCAAGTCTTTGGAAATGCCTGCATAAGATTCTACTGCATTCTAGCACACAAAGTTTTCATGTAAGAGAGTGCAAAACTGATCATGTTTTATATAAAACAACAGAACATATGGAGAAAACGTTCTTCCCATATGATAGTCTTGTTTTTCCTAGGAAGAAAGAACTGCTTCAGGAAGATGGCTCAGGGACAATTAGCTTTTTCATCTTAAGCTATTTATTTATTTATTTATTTATTTATTTATTTATTCAAAAAAAAATTGTTATAGAGGCCAGTATACTATATGCTTCAGCAAACACTGTAAGAAATGAAAAAAAATCAAATAGTCTGGTATGGGAAGTGATTTGTGTAAACAATGCTGTATGGTTTCTCGTTTACTAAAGGGAGAGATGTGGCTAACTCCTACAGTGCAGATGCTGTCCACAAACCCCACCTCATTGTTGTCCACAGTACTGAAATCAGTTGGTATCTGAAAAATCTTTTGTAGATCTACTGCAAAACTGTCCCAAGCTTTCTCTGTCTAACATGATTCCTGGCTCTGTAAACTATGAATTAGTGCTTAAAGGGGAAATGAGTTGGGGATGCAGCTCAAACCTGTAATCTCAGCACTCAGAAGGCAGGATCTCAGTCCTTTGCAGACCGGGCTACAGTATGTCTGAGAACCACCTGGATGGTACTGTAAGTTCCCAGACAGCCTGGGTTAGAGTGACACTGTCTCAGGAAAACCAAGAAAACAATCAAAATCCAATCAAAACTAAACTAAACTAAAAGCAAGATGGAAGACGGATGCTGATAGCATCCTTGGGAACACAAACCTGAATGCCATGTAAACAAGCCTCTGCAAGCTCTAAACACTAACAACTTCAGAAGTTAATCAGGCCCCACTTCCCCAAATAAACACAGACCCCAATGGCAGGTCCTCCATGCTCCCATTTTTACAGACAGCAGACTTAGAAAGCAGTGGTGATCAAAATCCTGCTTCTTAAAGAACAATCTGGAAGTGAAGAACTACAAGCCTGGCTGCCATGGGGTAGGCACACTTTATTAGCCCTTGACTTAAATTCTGTATTACATTTGTACTGACTGGTTTTGAGTGTATGTGTATTATGTGGGCAGTGTGTGACAAGTCTAACTTAAAGAAATGGGCTCTCTCTTTCCGCTGTCCCAGCATGGAATCCAGTTAGTCAATAGCTGCCTTTGCTTGCTCCCTAAGCCATATCACCAGTCCATAATTTTATAATTAAGTTCACACTTTTCTTTTCCCACATGGCTACTGTTCCCATACTCTTAACTGATTTTTAAGTAATAAAGCTGTGTGCTTTACTGCCCACCAGGCACCCAGAACAACTGAGCTTGTCTTTCAGCCTGGCCTCAGTAAGAGATTCCTGCTACTCTTCCACACTGTTTCCTACAGGTAAGTAGGTAAGGAGACATCTCAATACTTGAAGTCAGGGATTTCATTGCATGCTGGTGCTTGTGTTTGTGTCTTTACACTGCTTTTCCAGGAGGTCCTCTGTATCTCTAGCCTTGGGCTATAAGCACTTAGCCATTCAAAGCACTTAATCTTCATGGCAGGCAATGGTAAAGTCAGCCTTTAACAAGGATAAGTGATTCTGCAGGCACACACAAGTATGGATGCTCACAGAGGAAGCAGTGAAGCCACAAAAAGGCCTGGTATAAAGCAATAAAGGGTTCCTACTAACTTGCCCAAAATCCTTTTAACACAACTTTTTCGATAACTTTGTGACTGACTTAGCTATAAGTAAATAATTAAAATACTCCACAGACCAGTAACACAGATGTATAGCTAGTCTTTGCTACTTTGTGGGTTCTTTTTTTTCCCCACCCTTTATCCCCCCAGTTTCATCCACTATCACAGATAGGAGAGAAAGAAAGATAGAGGAGAGGAAGGGAGGGAGGGAGAGGAAGGAAGGAAAGAGTAAGGAAAGAAGTAAGAAGAGAGGAAGGAAGAGGAAGAGAGAGGGAGAGAGAGATAGAGGTAGAAGGAAAAGGAGAGATCTGAATCTAATTTCTTTCATGTTTCTTCTTTAAACACTATTAATAAACCCATCAACCACCCCTCTCAGGGGTCCTATCATTTATATACCCTCTGAAAAGTTCCCAGGATTCCAAATGTCACACAATCACAGAAACTATCTTCAGCAGGCAAAACTATGCCCCTGCTAGAGTGAGAGAAAACATGGTCAGCAGTTGTGGACAATCCGAAGCAGCCCATATTCCACACCTGGGATTAAAACAAAGGCACATTCTTGTAGTATTTCTGTGTTTTATAGAGAAACCAAAATTCCAGAATTCTCAAAACTTGTCACTACACAGATATCACCAGCATACTGAACTTTTTAATAACAGAGCAAACACAGAATGCAAAAGTGTGACTACACACCTGTAACCCCAGGAGCCAAGAGGCAGAGGGAAGACTACAAGTTCCAGTCTGGTCTGTGCCACGCAGAACAACTTATGGGCTGCACATTTATGTCTGCAGGGAGGGTCCTGGGACATGGCTCAGTCAGCGGACATGCCTGCGTTGCCATCAAGCAACAGGATCTAAATTCAATCCTCAGAACACATGCAAAACTGCCAGGCCTGGTGGCACACACTTGTAATCTCAGTTCCGGGTAGGCAGAGAGAACACCTTTAGGATACCTGGGATCACCCAAAAAAGCCAGTCTAGTTTACTCGACGTGCCCAAGCCAATGAGAGACCTTGTCTCAAAAGAGATAGACAAGCTTCCTGAGGATGACACCTCTGGCCCTGACTCGAACATGCACAGACATGCACACACACATAGCCATGCACATACAACTTTAACAAAAAGGTGGTAGAAGGCAGCTGGGGAGTTAGCTTAGTCAGTTAACTGCTTGCCCTTCAAGGATAGGGACCTGAGTTTGAAAGTGCACGGTGAGATGGCTCAGCGAGTAAGAGCTCTTCCAAAGGTGAAGAGTTCAAATCCCAGCAACCACATGGTGGCTTACAACCACCGTAATGAGATCTGACGCCCTCCTCTGGTGCATCTGAAGTCAGCTACAGCGTACTTATGAAGAAGAATAAACGAATCCTTGGACTGGAGAGACCGACCAGAGCGAGCAGGGTTGACCGGACAAGGGAAAAAAAAAAAAAAAAAGAAAGTGCACGGCTGTTATCCCAAAGCTGAGGAGGAAGAGACAGGCTAGTTCTTGGGGATCCTTGACCATGAGCCTAGCTAATCTATCAAGCTCCAGGCCAAATGAGAGAGATACAGGCTAAAAAACCTATGTGGACAGCATCTGAAAGCACAACTAACACTGACCTCTGACCTCCATGATCATTTGCATGTGGAATATAGAAAAAGAAACAGCTACTACAGTTGGGAGATGAGGGCGAGAGGCTAAGAAAATGAGATTACTGCCTCTTTGGAATTAATCATCTGGATGAAGGTGGTGCATGCCTTTAATTATAGCATGCAGGAGGCAGAGGCGAAAGTATCTTTGAGTTTGAAGCCAGCCTTGTCTACAGAGTGAGTTCCAGGACAGCCAGGGATAGATAGAGAAACCCTGTCTCGAGGGGGGAAAAAAAATCAAATTAAAAAGCCAAAAATAGGTTTAAATATAACAAAATAAAAAAGCCATTAATTTTTCCTCAAAAACTATATTTGTTATAACCAGGTGTTTTATTACAAGAAATAGAAGATTATAAGCAATCAGCAAGAAATAAGCCAATTTATAGAGTAGTGTTCTCAGGTCCTCACAGAGTCTGTATGCAACAGAAGCACAATAAATACCTGCTTAGTAAGCAAATAGTCAGCAAGCTAACTCTAGAAAAGTCTACAGGATGAACTAGAGACAGGGCTCATCAGTTAAGAGCACTGGCTGCTCTTTCAGAGGACATGGCTTCAATTCCCAGCACCCACATAGCAGCTCACAACTGTCCATAACTCCCATGCCAGAGGCTCCAATAGAGACAACACACACACAATGCACATATAAAAAGCAAATTTAAAGAAGTCTACAGGCTTGCTGAACAGCCACAGTGTTCTACCACATCACACGGTCAGCCACTGCTTCAGTGGACTCACACATGCCAAAGTTGGATCAGAAGACTTGTGTGGGAGCCAAATGAGAAACCTCTTCCTCGCTGAGCTGGGCAAGAGATGCAAGCAGAGTTGCTGAAGACACCATGCCCAACCTGCATCCACACAGACCTCTCTTCTCAAACTAGAAATTCCCTTTCTTAGCTTTAAACAGTTTTGAGTTTTCTATGACTTTCAACTGGAAAAAAAAAAAATCACAACAAACCTTTATTATTTTGTCCAAACAAGAGACTAGGTGAGGTGTGCATACCCGCAATCCCCGCGTGGAAGCCAGATAATCACAGATGACTCAGTTACATGAATCACTGTCTCAATAAAACTAATTAAATTTAAAATAAATTTTATAAAATCCAGGCTGAAACATTCTTAAACTCCAGTTTACCTTCCCATGAACTCATTAGTTTTGCTGACAGTGTTTGAAACTGTTTAAAACATTTCATCCACACTAAAACTAGGAAGCTCTACTTTATGTCAAAGGCCACATACTTAGAAAGCACTACAGCACACTGAAAGAAAAAGCAGTTATCAAGGGAGCTTTGGGGAATTTTGGTCTTGCTTCATACTATTTATATTTCTTTCTAAAATGCAAGTGGATACTTCTGCAAAAGAAAATATAAATTGGGGTTGGAGAGATGATTCAGCGGTTAAGAGCACTGACTGCTCTTCCAGAGGCCCTGAGTTCAATTCCCAGCAACCAGATGGTGGGTCACAACCATATGTAATAGAATCTGATGCCATCTCTCATACTAATATGTATGTGAACTCACATACACTAATAAATAAATCTTTAAAAATAAATAAAAGATAAATTAAGTTTAAGTAAAAATTACAGGATGCCACTGTAGGAACTGAACTCCTTCACTGGGCCCTATCAGATCAGACTAAAAATCAATGTGGAGTAGCCCACGCTAATGTCTCCATGTCACCAAATTATCTTACCTTCCTAGGAATCAGACAAGCTTCCCAAACTGCCATGACAAAGAAAGTCCCTCCAGTCCAATCTTTAATCTATCCCTCATAAACCCTAAACTAACCTGGCATTAACACACCAGTTGTTTTTCTATTATTCATCTCCCTGACCACAAAGAAGCAACTCTGACCAGACCAACTGCCTCAGCCTTCTCAATAGGAAACAAACCTCCCCCTCACTTACTCAATACCATCACTGCGTTGAGTATGCAATGTATGCAATGAAGTGTTGCCCGGTCCTAGAAATACAGTTTTAAACCAATCAAGATCTCTGCGTTAATTTGGTGGAATTCTGTCCTTTTACACACTCGAGTTTTGTTTTTTGTTTTTTGTTTTTTTTTTTTTTNAAGACAGAGTCTCACAACATAGCCCTAGGAGATCTGCCTATCTCTGCCTCCCGAGTGCTGGTGTTAAAGGCATAAAATGGCACATCTATTACAAGATATACAAGTAGCCAACAAGCACACAAAAGCTGAGGAACATGGGTAGCCACTCTGTAGGTGAAACCACAAGGTTAAACCAAAATTAAAGAGGACTACGGCAAAGGCTCACAAGAGTATAAAGCAAATTAAATCTTTGCATGTTGCTAGAGAAAATAAAAGCATATCTTACTGTTTTGGAGAAAATTCAAAGTTTCTTTTTCTAGCCACATGTGGACATATAGTGGTATAATGAATACACAGTTCATCCCAGATTCTCTGCTGTACCCTCTGCCTCCTCCCTAAGTGCAAGGGGAAGACCACTTTCTACGTATAATCAGCCCTTTCAAGCAAACCTGAGCTTCTGTGAGTAAGGTTTGTTTTAGCAGGCGAGCTGCCAGACAACCAGCTCTGGCACCTCTTGATCAGATGGTGCATCTGTATCCTTTATAATAGCCTGAATATCCTTTATAATATCCTTTATAATGGGCTGAAGCTATGGCTCAGCAGTAAAGGGCACTGACTTCAACTCCCAGCACCCACATGGCAGCACTGTCTACAACACCAGTGCCAAGGAATCTAACGACCTCTTCTGGCCTCCTCAGACACTAAACACACATGCAAGCAAAACACTCATTACTTGTAAAATAAAAGTAAACAAATCTTGTAATATCCTTTCATAAAGTTAGTAACCCCAAGTAAAATGTTCCCTGAATTCTCTGTGCCACTGTAGCACATTACTGAGCATGAGGAAGAGAGTTGTGGAAACTCCCAAGGTAAGCAGGGACTGGGAAGTGCTGTCTGAAGTAGGGCAAGCTGGGATGTAACACAAATGCTAGGTAACACTGAACTGAACTGAGTAACAGGATCCCTGGTAGGAATATGCAAAGAACTGGAGAACTGAGGATGTAAGATAAACCCAAACACACAATGTCACAACTCTTAAGAGCCCAAAAAGGAGGCTTTTTTCTCTTTGAATTCGAGACAATTATACTCTTAAGTACATCTACCTAGAAACAAACATCCTCAAAAGTCTACATAATGCTCCCTTACACTATTCCCAAAAATCAAACAATACTAACAAACCCTCTAGCAATAAAAAGAACACTTCTTGGAGCTGGAGAGATGGTTGTCAGTGAGAAAGAAAGGGCGTGCTTGCTGCATGATCCTAAGGACCATACTTCCATTCTAGCACCCACATGACAAACCAGCAAGCCACAGATGTCTGCAACTCCAACGGGAAGGAAGCAGACTCTTCTTTTGGCCTCAAGGCACACTCCTACCCACCTGCATACTTTCATACAACACAACGCACAGCCTGCCCCACCCTCAAGATTTTTTGATGAATGAATGTGTCTTAAAACCATGCTGAGCAGAACAAAGCAAACATACCAGAGTTCACAGTGTATACAACATTAAATGACTCTATCCATGTGAAACTCCAGAACAGATTGAACTAACCAACAGTTACAGAAAGCAAGACACTGAGAGAAGGGTAATGACTGCAAAGGAAAGTGAGGAAGGTTTTAAAAGCATGAAAATGAACCATATGTTGATTATGGTGGTGGTTATATATGAGCATATGTATTTCTGAAAACTCAAACAACTACACTTAAAACATCAACTCTACTAACTAGTTAAATAAAAAGCAAATAAAGGCTACAATAAAGATAACAGCATACACTCAGTAGGCAGACCGACAAGAACTAGTAAACCATCAGGTGATGGGTTCTAGTGGAACTCCACCTTAGCGATAGAGTTTAAACTGGACTAGCACATGAAACTGCCTCAGAGGACACCTGAGCCGTCTTCTCTAAGTTCCCAAAATGCTATACACAGCTCAACTCTTATATGTCAGCTGTCTTACCTAAGTTCCCTATGCCCATCAATGCCCACCCACAAGCCAACATTTCTATCTCAGAGCTGTATATTCACCAGAAACTTGGGATTCTGTCTACTTAAAAGTGTTATCCACAAGAGCAACCAAAAATTGGAAGCAGCTCCATTATTTATCAACAGCACTCAAGTACTCAGCAACCCAGCTAATTCAAGCTACCTAGTAAAAAGAGCATTGAGCTAGAAATGGAAAATGCAAAGGGTCAAAGATTCCAGATGTACAAAATAGGAGAACTTCGCAGATATAATTATGGGCAGAGTATATGAACATATGGCTAAAGAGACACAGCTAACCTATATATATCTTTGTGAGAGCTGGCAGGCATTAGTAACTCTTCAAGGGCTTTGGAAATAATCTCTATCATATCCTGAGTAGCAGTCATACTATGTGTTTTTATCTTGTTTGCAGTGCTGAAAACTGAACTCAAAGCCATGCCCATTCAGGCAAGGCACTACTACTGAGCTAAATCTTCAATCCCAGGACTTTGTGTTTTAAAGAATTTTGTAAGAACTTACAAGTCTGGCAAGATTGAGTTTGCATTTGCCATGTGACCCTGGGGACTTGAATTCAATTCTTAAAAAATAAATAAATAAATAAAAATGCTGGACATCTACAATTGTAATTCCATCACTCTGATGGTGAGATGATTCTCCTGCCTCTGCCTCACCACAGGACAGAACCGATCCCCAAAAGTTGTTCTCTGACCTCTAAGCACACTGTAGTGTGCATTTCCACACTCACATACACTCTTTTTTTTTTTAACATAAGAATTACATTCTTTTGTCAATTCCTGGGCACAATGTGCTCACATCTATCAGTACACTCTATCCACTCCATAGCCGAAATGACTCATTTCCTCCTCTTCCACCATCTGTTACTAGCTGTCGTTTCTTCCCTAGAATACTGCAAGTCTATTAGCTGTTCCAACTTTTCTTGTTTCAATGCAGCCTCTAAACTGACTGCCAGAATAATCTCTTGTTGTTGTTGTTGTTTTGGGGGGGGGTTCAAGACAGGGTTTCTCTGTGTAGCCCTGGCTGTCCTGGAACTCACTCTGTAGACCAGGCTGGCCTCGAACTCAGAAATCCGCCTGCCTCTGCCTCCTAAGTGCTGGGATTAAAGGTGTGCACCACCACGCCCGGCCAGAATAATCTTAATGTAGCACAGATGCTGCTCAATTCCATAATCCACATCCACTGCACTCATCTTCTGGTCTATGCAAGCAAGGATCAAAAGCCCAGATGCATCAGTAGCAGGTAACACAGGAGAGCATGACTGCACGGCAGACAGGAGAGCACAAGCTCTGCTTCAAGAGGCCAATAACACTCCAGCTTTTCATACAAAAACCAGAAATGGGCGTGCTGATATGCAGGGTCATAGGTGATATTTTAAGCTATAGAGTGGATAGAGTGTATTGATAGATGTGAGCACATTGTGCCCAGAAATTGACAAATCCTTAAATCTATGCAGATCAAATAAAATTGTCTGTGGGATTCCTGTCCATATGTAAACTAGTCTGTAACTTGTGACCTAAAAGAAGTCCAAGTTTAGTTATAATGGACTTTTGCAAGTTCATATCCCTCAGCTGCTTCACCCAAGCTATACTAAGCAATCCACACAACTACTTACTCATCCTTCTCAGAGAAACCACACACCCTATGCCAGGCACAGTAACACATACCAGTAATCCTACCCCTTGGGAGGCCAAGGTAAGATTGTCATACACTCAAGGCCAGCCCAGACTACCATAGCTAGACTTTTCCTCATACAAAAAAAAAAAAAAAAAAAAAAAAAAACACCATGACAAGAGTGTAGGTACCTGTTCTCACATGCACATTATTAAAAATTAAAGGGGTGCGGAGAAACAGCTCAATGATTAAGACCACTTGGTGCTCTTGCAAAGGACTAGGGCTTAGTTCCCAGCACCCACACAGTGGTTCCCAACCATCTGAAACTCCAGTTCTAAAGAATCTGAACTCTTTTTCTGATCTTCATGGACACCAGGCACATATGTGGTGCACATACATACATACATACATACATGCAGATAAAACACTCAAGACACACACGCGCACACACACACACACACACACACACACACACACACACACACACATATATATATATATCTTTGCTATGACAATCCCCTGCCACAATACATCTCTGTCCACTTCTAGTTTCTGCCAAGCCTCAAAGAATAGCTTTTAAAATGTGTCTTATGTAGCTGGAGAGATGGCTCAATCTAGTTGTGCAAGCGTAAGGTTGGGAGTTCAGACTTTAGCAGCCATGTAGAAGCTGGGTGTGTTCTACATGTACTGCCTTTCTCTACATGTACTTTAAACTACTGCATAACCTAGCCCAAACAGCACAGGCTCCAGACCCATCAAGAGACTCAGTCTTAAAGAGCAAGGCAGAGACTGAAGAGAAAGACACCCAACACCTTCCTCAGGCCTCCTGTGCAAACATACATATGTATGCATACAGCACACAAATACAATCAACACTCACAAACAAAATAAACAAATAAAAGTCTCTATAAAACTGTCTTTTTCTCAGGTGGTGGTGGTGGTGCACACCTTTAATCCCAGCACTTGGGAGGCAGAGGCAGGAGGATTTCTGAGTTCAAGGCCAGTCTGGTCTACAGAGTGAGTTCCAGGACAGCCAAGGCTACACAGAGAAACCCTGTTTGGAAAAAAACAACAACAACAACAACAAAAAAACCAAAGCAAAAAACTGTCTTTTTCTAACTCCGGAAACACTCAACAAATTCCATTTCTCCATATAAGACTGAAAACTACTGAAATACTCTGTATTCCCTATAATACTAAAAAGGACATGCTCAAGAATGAATGAATAAACTACTTACCTACTTATGTAACATGTGCACCTCACTTTGATGGCCATTATGCTAACAAGATCCCTTAGATTTTCAATATTGAAACTATCACGCGCAGAGGAGAAAAAACTGTACTATTAAATCTGAATCAGAAATAAGATGGACTCATAGTTCCTTTTAACTGTTTTAGCCCTGCCTACCACAAGGATCTACAGTGACAACAAATAGTGTCTAGAAATAGCCCCATAAAAAGCCACAGTGTCACATGACATAGACCTGGGACAATCTGGTCCCAAAAAGCTGGGAGACACACAAAGACTGGCGAGGCCACATCAAAAGAAAATGGGAGCTACTAGAAGGGGCTCTCATTAACCAAATCTGGGACTGTGAGAATCAATAAGGATGGTAATTAACTGTTAACTCACTGAATAAACAAAAACCCAGGAGAGTACTGATGGCACAGATAGAAAGGTGGAGAATCAGGCTAGCTCTCTGAACACTAGCTAATAAACAGAAGAAGAATGACAACTAGACCACAATTTTGTAACCCTACTACAATAAAAGACTTAAGGGTTGGGAAGCTGGAGTCTCTAGGTGAGTAGCTGTGAGTAAGGAAGACTGTTACAAGGTGTCAAACAGTGCTCTGCAGACAACCTTGCCAAGAGCAGAGGGGAAAACTGCAATTATTACCCAGATCTGCTTCTGCCACCTTAACCATGGTGTTTCTTGGTTAAGCACAGCTCTTATTGCCTGGTGATGTGATTTGATGGAAGGGACATTTCTCCTATGATGAAGCATCGCTAACAAAAAGCTTAGCTTGGATACAGCTCACCAAAGTTCCACTTTACAGGAACTAGAAGCTAAAGAAGCAAGTTAAATGACACCATAAGAAAACAAATGCACTCGGGAGGCAGAGGCAGGCGGATTTCTGAGTTCGAGGCCAGCCTGGTCTACAAAGTGAGTTCCAGGACAGACAGGGCTATACAGAGAAACCCTGTCTTGGAAAAAAAAAAAAAAAAAAAAAAGAATAAAGGCTGTATATACAGTAAGCACAATGACGTTCTGAAAACACATATTAACAACTGTGCCTCACTGATTAGCCAGTTAAGAGTGAGAGAATAGGTGCAACTATGTGTAATGATCTCATCTGTAGGCTGGGAACAGTTACTGACAGGGTGCTGAGAAATCAAGGTGAGAGAGAAATGTAACTACACCACCTGGTCAACATCACAACTCATCCCTGTGTGCTGCCATTCCCAGACAAATCTGTGTGAGTCATCTCATAGAGCTACATGAAGACAAAGGCTCCCAAATGTCCCTATGTGGGGAGCTCAGACCAATATTACATAGAGATAGCTCTTCTCTTAGGTTTTCTTCATCTACAGGTGAATCAAATTCATTATTAGTCTTACCTAACATGAACTCATTCTTTCTTCTCCACTAATTATCACGTTCTATTACAGTATTACCATCCTAAGGAAGAAAGCAAACACCTACCCAAGGGCTCGAGGCAGAAGAAAAAAATCTAAAACTCATGATATTACTCCTCAATTCTGCTACTAAAACCAACCCCTAAACTCTGTAGATCGGCCACCTACAACTTTCACAAACCACAGCACCCCAGTCAACCCTCCTGCAAGCACTCTGGCTCCCTTTTATCACTGTCACTAAGGCTAACACATCTCTGCCTTCTCTATCCTGCATCCACTTGCCAAGCTAACTTCCTGAAATGCCAATTCACTTGTGTTATCCTTTCTACCTCAAGAACATAGGCTGAAACAAGCTCCACTGAGCAGTGTGCTATAATGAGGGAGAATGGACCACTGGGTATGTGATCCTCAGTATGCTCCTATGCACATACGATATGGCCAAGTTACATAAGCTTAGTAAGTCAACTATCTCCTTAAGAATAGAAAGTGGGGCTGGTGAGATGGCTCAGCGGGTAAGAGCACCCGACTGCTCTTCCGAAGGTGATAAGTTCAAATCCCAGCATCCACATGGTGGCTCACAACCATCCGTAACGAGATCTGGCGCCCTCTTCTGGAGTGTCTGAAGACACCTACAGTGTGCTTACATATAATAAATAAAATAAATCTTTAAAAAAAAAAAAGAATAGAAAGTGGACAGAAAATGGGTCACAGCAGTGACAAAGGAACTAGAGGCAAAATCAGGGGCCAGAGTAAGAGGAGAGAGGTGGGGAGGGAGAGGGATTGGGGTGGGGGAGGGGGGCTTCATTGGAAAAGCCTTTGTCCCACAAATTGGAGGAGAGGGGTCCAAATCTCAATCCCCGCAGCTAACTAACTACACCAGCCAATCCATGAGTTCTGGAGTCAGTGAAGCTCATTGTAATGAGAACTCAATAAAATGGAGAACAATGGAGACAGACATCAACTTCTAGCCTCTACATGAACACACACACACACACACACACACACACACACACGCACAAAGAAAAACGAGAAGAGGAAGAAACAAGGACTTCTCAGACTTCTAAGTCAAAAGTACACTCAAGCTGAATATGCTAAGTGACCTAGTTCTCTAAACGCAGGTACAGAGGTGGCATGTAGCTATAATTCCAGCACTGAGGAGGGTGAAGGAGGACCACAAGTTCATGCCCAAGCTGGGCTACATACAAAACACTATCTCAAAACAGAAAACAAAGGAAAGGGAAAAAGGGAGGAAACCCAAAAACCCAAATGCCTTAAATAAAAAAGGTTTTGAATTGAGGTTTTTGCCTTCAAGAGATCTATCCACTCCACAGGAAACAAAACAAATAAACAAGCAGAAAAGGTTCTCTCCAGCCAACCAGCAGATAATCAATCTTACTTAACAGATTTGAGCCCAAGATATGACCTGCTAGGCCAATGGTTCTCAACCTTCCTAATGCTGTAACACAGTTTCTCATGTTGGGATGACCCACGCCAAGCATAAAATTATTTTTGGTGCTACTTCACAACTGTAATTTTGCTGTTTTAAATTGTAAAGTAAATATCTGATATGCAGGATATCTGCTATATAAGCCCTGTGAAAGGTTATTTGATGCCCCCCAACCCCACAAAGGATTGGCACTCATAGGTTGAGCTAGGCAAAGTTTACCTACAGAAAGAGAATGTTGTAGTCCTTTTGGGTGGAGTCTGCAGGCCTCTCTGAATTAAACTAGCATATAAATTAGCATCTAGCAAATCCTTGTGTAAGAGAATACTTGGGCTGGGAATGCAGCTCAGTTGGTAGAGTACGTGCCTAGCATACACAAAAGCCCTGAGTTTGATGCCCACCATCAAATAAAATAATATAATTGTGCATGCCAGTAATTCTCAGCACTCCCATGTGGATGTAGGAACATCACAAGTTCAAGATCATCCTCAGCTATATACTGTTGTTACCGTATCCCTAGGCTAATGACACACTTTGAGCACAATGACTGAATTAGATTTCTGGGAACTCAACAGCCAGCCTCCCAATATTACCATTACAGGCTCATGAACTGCCACACCCAGCCTCATTAACTTCTAAAGTAAGAAAACTGTATGTAGTGTTAGACAGGATTTCAGCCTGTGTACCCATGACTGGATGTTGTTCTAAACAAGAGCACAGAGGATAAAGGCACAGTCTCTAAAACCTTTCTGCCTAGACTCCCTCTCATCTCTGCTGTTGAACACATTATTTAACCACTCTAGCTAGCCATTGGTTCCCTCGGCAATGGAGCACTGAGGGCTCTTACCCTACCGGGTTACTGTAAGGAAATTTGAGTTCCTATCTACACATTAACTACACGAATCTTCATAGAGAAGCGCTCAGTAACTACCGCCTGTTTTTTCTACTGCAACAGACACGACCCACTGCTCTTAAGGTGGTGTGCTAGAATATTAGAAGAATATTAGATTATGCAAAGAAATCCAACTGAAACAAGTCAGAATGTCAGTCTGTAACACAAAGTTTTCAAACAATACAGGGTGTGGGGAATAAAAGAATGTTAAATAATGAAAAATTATATTTTCAAGAGTTACTTGAGAACATCTATCCTGTCAGACTGACAGATGATAGGTCAAAAGAAGTGTATGCATTTGAGCTATAAGCTATTTGAGTAAAGCTAAAATACTATGAAGGAATAGGGAAAATGTGGGATTGAATCCAGTAGGGATCCCTGTATACAGCACATTGTGTGTGTGGTTTTTTTGTTTTTTGGGTTTTTTTTTTTTTGATTTTTCGAGACGGTTTCTCTGTATAGCCCCGGCTGTCCTGGAACTCACTCTGTAGACCAGGCTGGCCTCGAACTCAGAAATCTACCTGCCTCTGCCTCCCGAGTGCTGGGATTAAAGGCGTGCGCCACCATGCCCGGCTAGCACATTGTGTTTTAATGTACTGTGCCTCTCTTATGCTCCTAAATTACTTTCATATTCACCCAAATAACTGACTAAAGATCTGCTGAATTTTCACAAAGTAGACAGAACATCAGAAATTTCGAAAATACTGTGTTGCTAGTTTTATGTCAACGTGACACAAGTTAGAGTCACTGGACAGAGAAAAGCTTCCACTGAAAAAATGCTTCCATAAAATAGGGCTGTAGGCAAGTCTGTAGGGCATGTTCTTACTTAGTTATTGATGGGGTAGGACCTGGCCCATTTTGAGTGAGATCATCCTGGGCTGGTGATAATAAATAAAGCAAGCTGAGGGAGCCATGAGGAGAAAGCCAGTAAGTAGCACTCCACCATGGCTTCTGTATCAGTTCCTGCCTCCAGGTTCCAGCGCTGTTTGAGTTCCTATCGTCGTCCTTCAGTGATAGTGATGTGAAAGTGTAAGTCAAATAAACCCTTTCCTCCCTAACTTGCTTTTGGTTATGATGTCTCATTATAACAATAGTAACCCTGACTAGGAAAAAATACCATGCCAAACAATGAGCTAGCCGTGTTCAAGTAAACTCCACTGTGGCCAGGGAGGTAGCTTAGTTAATAAAGTGCTTGCTGCACAAGCATGAGGATCTGACCTGATCTTCACCCACATAAATTAAAACAATAACATAAACAAACACAAATAAATCACATCAAAGCCTGAGGTGGCACACCTATTATCCAAGCACTGGCCTCCTAGCCAGTGTAGCAAAACCAGTCTTTAGGTTCATCAGGAGACCTTGTCTCCAAAAGAAGGTATAAGAGCTATCGAGAAAGACACTTGCCATCAACCTAGCCTCCATATACAACCCTTATCCCTGAAACAGATACAGTGAGCACATATACCTACATCTACACACATGCATGCGTACATGCACACACACTTCACTGTTTTTTTTAAAAAAAAGTGAAAATCCAAAAGGCTTTTTTTTTTTTTTTTGGGGGGGGGGGGGGGACAGGGTTTCTCTGTGTAGCCCTGGCTGTCCTGGAACTCACTTTGTAGACCAGGCTGGCCTTGAACTCAGAAATCTGCCTGCCTCTGCCTCCCAAGTGCTGGGATTAAAGGCGTGCGCCACCACCACCTGGCCCAAAAGGCTTAAATACAAATTTCATTGGACATAAGAGTCCAGGCCTGAATCTGACTCTTCTACTTACTAACTGCATGGCCTGGGTAACCTGAACTCCCTCAGTACTTCTGAGTTCCATTCCACTGTCTAAAATTCAAGTGGCGCATATGCCAATTAAAAAACATGCCAAGTACCTACCTACAGTGCCTAGAAGTTATCAATGCTCTCAACAGTTGCTACACAGAATGAATCTTCCTGAGAAGAGCCTCTAAGAGTCCTCATGACAGACTACTACTTTACATGGTATTTAAAAAAAAAAATCTGGCCATTATCAACAATATTTAATCCATGCAAGAAAATATCTCAAAATGGCCACTTGTTTTATAAACTATCCCATCAGACCTCTGAAAATCCCTGTTTCCAATATTCTCTGTTAAGATCTGATGAGAAGAAATCTAAGCGTGTAATTGTAATCCTTACATGGATGCAGTTTTTACTGGTGATTCTGCCACAGCCCCTTCACTGACTCACAAACACTAGGCACAAATATTCAGTATGTCTTTCATCCCCTAATAAGGGAGAAGAAAGAAAAGATTTGTTTGTTGTTTGAAATACTGCCTCACTCTGTAGCCCAGACTGGCCTCCAACCTGCAGCAACTCTCCTCCTGCCTTACCCTCCCAAGTACTAGGGTTCCAGGGGTGAGCCTCCATATGCAACTTTGAAAAGGTTTTTAAAGTGTCTTACAGTGAGGTGAGTCCACAAAACAACACAACACAGGGCAAGGCTTACCTGGAAAGTATTCTGCACTTCAGATCCACCACTGAATGAATAGGGGACTCCCTTCAGACTAGTCTGAGAAAAGACAGCAGTCAAGCATCTTCCAAGATTCTTTCCGTTTACTGTATCCAGCTTTCTTCAACAAAATCCCAAACATGCACTTCGGTAACTGTTGAAAGACAGAAAGCAATCCATACACCCACCATGACACCAGCGGCAAATGACAGCCACCAAGAATGGAGAGAAGGGCGGGATGGAATGGTGGAACTGAGGCACAGACCTTGGCCATGAAAGACCTGGGGCAGTATCCTTCACTTTGGCATTGAGAGAAGGAATCTACTTAACGAATAGAGACACTGCTAATATTAATATTTACACATGACAAACAGCATACAATCCACAAATGAGAGGAACTAAAAACTCACTCAACCGTCCACATAAACTGTCCCTGGCTAGTCAATACAATGAACTTCCTGTCTGTTTTCTAGGACAGCTCCTCCACCATTACAAAAGCAGTTTGCCAGCCAAAATGAAAATAAGCAAGGGTTCAAATATCTCCCAATATTTACTGACATACCTAGTAAAGGAATCACTTGGATTGCCCTGAAAAGACATGAAACCTACATGTACTTCTCAAATCCTTGGTGTTCAACTGGGATACCAAACAGTCTTAAACCTCGGGATAGTAAGTGTGAACTTACACTTCAATAAAGGCCAATACCCCACAACAGCTAATTATCAACTAAACCAAAGAAGCAGTAAAGTACACTAATCAATAATTTACAAGATGACACCTATACACATTACAATAAATCCAAATTCTATTAATCATATCATTTTCACAAAACACAGCTGCCTCCTAAGTACAAGGGTCAGAAAACCTTTTGATTCTTGGGACAGAAGCAATAATTACTTTCAAAAGGCCCTAAGTTCCTGAGAACCACAAAAGTACAGAAGGGTAAGAACTGCAGCCTGGTACAGAAAGAGCAAACTCCACATATTATTCCACATTACCAAAGAGTCACACAATTCCAAGGTCCCAAGCATTGATGCCACAGCAAAACACATCTTAAAGGTGCCTGAGCCGGGCGGTGGTGGCGCACGCCTTTAATCCCAGCACTTGGGAGGCAGAGACAGGCGGATTTCTGAGTTTGAGGCCAGCCTGGTCTACAAAGTGAGTCCCAGCACAGCCAGGGCTACACAGAGAAACCCTGTCTCAAAAAAACAACAACAACAACAACAACAAAAAGTGCCTGAGTCCTCTTCTGTGTTAGCAGCCATCTAAGATTCCCTTCTCAACTCAAAAGACTTAACTTCTCAGATGCAGAACCATCCACAGGCAATGCTGACAGTGTGCTGACTTCCACACCCTGGGCACTGAATGGCCAGGCCTGTCTGTGAGTACACAGCACCACAGTGACCAGATGTAAATACTACAGTCCTCACAACTTAAAGAAAGCACTAGGTAAAGCACTGCGCAGAGAGAGAGAGAGAGAGAGAGAGAGAGAGAGAGAGAGAGAGAGAGAGAGAGAGAGAGAGAGCTCAAGCCGTTCCTCACTAGTTGTTGATACTGAGCCAAGAATGACTGGAGGCTTAGGTTGGCAGAGGCTGCCTAGCATTCACAGTCCCAGGGTCTGTCCCTGGCACTGCATTAACTAGGTGCACATCTTTCTAAGCCCAGGACTCTGGAGGTGGAAGCAGGAAGATCAGAAGTTCAAGGGCATCTGTGGCTACATAGCAAATTCAAGGCCAGCCTAAGATACATGAAACCTGTCTTAATTAATTAATTAAACTAGAAATCCAGGTGGGACAAAAGTATCCAGTGAACTATGCTGGTGGCTAGTTGCTAAAACAATATACTCTTTTTCAAAGTTCAACTTACATCCAAACTGCAGGACAGCACACAGCAAACCACTTCATCGGCTAATTTGTTTCTCACCCTATTTAATCCTCTGGCCTTTCCCTGTAAGGGTGAGTTAATTTTTCACCCTTCCTTCAAAGAAGTCTCTCTCCAATGCCCAACTGGTGGCAGGCTTTCCAAAAGATTAACAGACAAAGGTGGAGAGTGAAGACGGAGTTTTCCCTGTCTCTACTCAAACAGCCAAAGTATACTTTATTATCAGTTCATAAGTGACTAAAGATTCTCATTTAAGTCCTTAAGAAGTTAAGGTGTGTAGAGCCTTCACTTGGCTTTCTCTTCTGTAGAGAAGTCTTTCTCCTGGAGACCAACGCCCACGTTCACTGCATTCGCACACGTCTCTACCCACAAGCAAGCATTTTTCTTTTATCCTTCCATTTTTCTTGACAATGTCCCAACTTCTACCTCACTACACTCTGGCCTGTGAAGCCTTTATGTTGCCTAGGCATTAGAGGGAATTTCCTAAGCAATCTTCCTGCTAACATCATAAAACTTTACACAAAAGTTAACATTGGTTGAAACAGTAATGCCAAGGTTAGACACAGCAACTGGATTGTCAGGTCTTCCTAGTCTGTCTATCATTTGCCTACAAAGACAAACTTCCTGTTAAGCAACTGTGAAGAAGCAGAAACTTAACAGAGGAGAACTCATTCTTGACCAACAGGTTTTCTCCCACTGTCAACTAATTCAATAAACAACAATCCAACCTAGAAGGAAACATGGTTTATTCAATTAATGGTCAAAATCACCAGTTTTGCCAAGAATCAAAAATCTTCTCACAGAACACTGTAAAACAATGAAATATTAATGAGAATATTCAATGATCACACACATTAACTGCCAGTCTCATTCTACTGGGATACTCAACCCAGGGCTGGGGTGGAAGTAGAGGTTCTCCCTCCATAGCTACAAAGGTCTGATCACACTAAACATAATACCGCCCAAATTTTCCAAATACATTGTGGATACTGTAAAATATTACCATTTCTCTCAAAGAATGACTCATATATCTATGGGCTAAATGCAACTAAATGTTAGGCCTCTAAAAATAAATGCATATACATGCAAATAGCTTTACAAATAAATATATGCAAAACTCATGAGGAAAAGTTAACTTTTCCCACACCATCTGTGCTGATTTTGCTTTATAAAATGCAGGTCCCTGAAGGCTTGTCATGGTGGCACATACCTATAATCCAAGCAACTTGGGCAGGTGAGGGAGGAGGACATCAAGTTTGAGGCCAGCCTGAGCTACATAGTGAGTTCACTCACTACACACATGCACCCACACATGTGCACACACACGAATACACATACTCACACATACACACCTCATGCTTATGCATACACAATAATAAAATGTTTTTTAAAAGAAGCATCAGCCAGGTGTGGTGGTACATGCCTGTAACCCTAGTACTCGGGAGACTGATACAGCCTGGACAACTTAGCAATGATCTCCAATATTAAAATTAAAAAGGGTCTCTGCACTTGGAGGTAGAGTTAGTAAGATTGCCCCCACTGTGAAGTCCTTTCATATACATGTCTCTTGAAACCTTCCCCATAATTCAGAAAGCTCTCCAGGTTTCCATATGTACAGATAAGTGGCCTGATTAGGCTTCCTTTAAGGTCACATAATGAGTGTAGAGCTTTGATAGAAAATCAGGTGTCTTGCCCCAGTGCGTGCCCTTTCTGCTAGTTAAGCACAATTTCTAAGGTCAGGAAACCCTTGTAGCTTACCAGCTATTCTCACCAACATATATAAAAGGAGAATAGCTTCCTCAGTTCTTACTTGATAGATGGTCTAGGATGCATATGTCAATATATGCATACATGATGACTAAATATTTATACATGTCACATGTGCTACACACCACCTTCCATTTCCCTCATCAGTCTTTTTCTTCTGTGTACACCTTTGTGCTAAACTCATTGAAAAAACAAATCTTTAAAGGATGGTATTTTAAAAAGACAAAGCCTCGGAAATGGTCTTTAATCCCAGTGATCAGTGGAAGGCAAAGGCTGGTGGATTTCTGTGAGTTCAAAGCCAGCCTAGCCAGCTACAGAGCAAATCCCAGAAAGGCAAGGGCTACAAAGAGAAAATAAGAGAGGAAAAAAAGAAAACAAACAAAAAAAACCCAACCCTAACATTAAATTAATAGATAGCCAAACCGTTGAGCAGCACACACTTGGCACACGGTGAAAGATCACTGACTGCAGCTTCTGACACTGGTGTTTGGACCCAACTGCAATTCTGGATAATTCAGTCAATGAGGTTAAGGTTCCATAAAAGGTAAGATTATTATGAGCATTAGAAACAGGTGAAGTGCGCTAGAGAGATGGCTAGGCAGTTAAGAGCACTGGTTGCTCTTCTAGAGATCCTGAGTTCAATTTCTAGTATCCACATGGTAGCTCACAACCGTTTATAATGGGATCCGATGCCCTTGTCTGAGTACTCATACAAGAAAGAAAGAAAGAAAGAAAGAAAGAAAGAAAGAAAGAAAGAAAGAAAGAAAGTAAGTAAGTTAATTAATTAAAAAAGAAAAAACAGAAGTGAAGTTTCACAGACATAAAGATGGTCAAGATACAGAAAGTAGTTCATTACTAAATGAACATATATTACAAGAGTACACTGTGTATGTGAAGAAGCTGTAGCCAGAGGAAGGGAAGAAGGTCTCATATCCTCCTATGAAGATCTTATCATCTAATGGGGGACACAAACAGATAACTACAGTTATGCTAAGTTACAGACTATGCTAAGTACAGCCAGATAATTCAAATATCAGGATTCATTTAAGGGTTATTCCACAGAGGTAGTGCTATGCAACTAAACAAGATATTATCTACCAACAACAACAACAACACACAAATTGACATCAAAGGGTGGCCTCCATTATATTTCTTGGGCTTATAAAGGTTTATCAGCATATGTAGAAGAGAAGGATGGAAACCTTTAGAAAACAGCAGCCTTCAATAAATGTACTCAAGGCAGTTTATAGCAGTACTGATAAGAGTATGCAGGACTATGGTCCCCCATGGAGCACAGAAAAGAAAGTAGGAAGAAAGATCAGAGAGGCAGGTTCAAAGAAGGCAAGAAAGTGGCAGGAGGGAGACCTGAAGAGGGATGGAAAGCAGAGTCAGCAGGCCTGGAGATGCCTCCTCCCCAGGATCCCAGAGTCCTTACAGATGCTCCAACTCTGTGTCAGTGGTCTAGGGAGTATCCTGAGTTAGCTCTCTACTTAAAGGACAGACTGCAGCAGTCAGGGCCATCCTTGTCAAATCTGAAGGACATCAACCTACTGCAAATTCTCAGGCAGATTAACTATTTGAGCTACAGTCTCTCTAGGTCAGAGTCTATGAACACGTGTGGTTTATTTCATCTGGGTCCTGCTGAAACCCGCATCCATTTCTGCACATGTGGTGAGCTAGCACCCCCTGAGAGCGAGCTGTGCGGGGTGAGCGCAATGGCTGGAGACTCACTGCACAGCCCTACCTGCCTCACAAAGCCAAAGACAGGAAGGGAGCGGAAAAAACTGAACCACAAAGAAAAGAGAAAGACAAACAATAATTTACCTGAACAATTTCTTTCCTCTCCCTAGTTTTGCAGCCTGCCTATACTTCAATAGCTCTAAAAATAGCATTTAGATTGCACCTTCTTATATTTAGTCTTTATTACTTCATCCACTTAGGAGCTAAAAGCAAAAGGGAAGTGACTCACTTAAGGTCTCTTACAGAGGGATGCTTCAACAGCCAGTAACGCAGTAGAAGGGTAACTAGGCAAGTTTTGTTCATGCTCATGAGGCACAATTATCATCCTTAAATTTCTTAAACTTGTATTTACTTATTTGCTGGGAGGGGGTGACTTTCCAGAGATTTCTTCTCTTCTTCCTCTATGTGAGTCCTAGGGAATGAAGCTCAGAATTTAGGCTTGGTAGCGAGCACCTGTGCCTGTTGGCCAGCGTCCTTAAACTGTTGCAGCTTTTTGCTGTCTTTTCATGGGAGGAACTAGCCACCTGTCTGTCAATCTGCAGCTTCCTAAGGAATGCCTGTACATCAACTCCTGTTCCCAACTCAATGTGATGCATAACGCAGTTTGCATTCTTTCCACTGAAATCCACCAAACCAGACACACAGCCTGGTAAGCTCTGAATATTTCCAAAATGGATCACTGCTCTTCTACCTCACTCATATATTATACGTTGATTGTTACAGGGAAGTTTAGAAAACAGGTCCATAAAGTTGGCTCAGCACTAGGCCAGTAAAGCCATGAAAGCCACAGGACAATTAAATTATTCACTATCAGCAACTATAATTCATTGTCTCTTTCAAGAGTTCATTTACTACCTTGCTGAGGATGGTAATACAGATAGATCCATAATCCCAGCACCTAGAAGGTAGAGGAAAAAGAGTTGGGAGTTCAAGGCCAGCCTCAGCTACCAAGTTCCAGGCCATCCTGGACTACACAAGACCCTGCAAGAGGACAGGGAGCTAGAGAAAGAGAGATGTTAAAAAGAGGGAGATTGGAGACTGAGGCATAAAGAAGGACAGAGAGAAAGGACAAACTGGGGAGACAGAGAGTCTATGTAAGGTTCCTGTTAAGGTCAGTCCTAGACACAGAATGCCAGGACAGAAGCACCTTTGGTAGACCAGGCCTCAAGTAGTCACAAAGGTGACAACTGGGTTTTGAAACTTCACTGTTCTGCTATCACCATCTTTCTCCTCCTACTATCCCCTGGGATAGCTAGGGACAGAAGCAAAGTGTATACTATACTAAATAGATGTAGTCTCTACTATTAACATTCCACAACCAATATGAAGTCATTTTAAAAGGAATATTTTAAAATATAACACAATAGGGTATGTTGATTATAATTGAAACCCATCATAATAAAAAGCAGGTATCAACAATTTGGACAAACTGTAGCTACATACCTCATAAATGACTCAAGTAACATTGCATATGCATAGACACAGTAAATCAGATCTAACAATGCAGGTCTAGTCACTACAACTTTTGTTTGTTTAGGTTTTTAGAGACGGGGTTTTGTTTGGTTGTTTTGGGGTGGGGAGTTGTTTGTTTGTTTGTTTGTTTAGTTTTTTTAGGACAAGCTGTGTAGCCCTGGCTGTCCTGGAACTCACTTTGTAGACCAGACTGACCTCAAATTCACAGAGATTCACCTTTCTTTGCTTCCTGAGTACTGGGATTAAAAGCATGTGCCACCATGCCTGGCACTTTTTTTTTTATTATTATTATTATTACATTTCTAAGAATCCTACATTAAATCCCTTTTATGTCTTCATTAGGTGACATCACTTCAGTTTAATGGCAAATATCATCACACAACATCTAAACACCCATCAGGATTCTACGGACGCTAACTAAGCATGCGCTCTACACTGAAGTGCACACCAGCACTCAAAGCAAAACTTTAGTTATAAGTTTAGAAAACCAGTAAATGTGGGCCAGAGTATTTCTTTAGTCATATGCTAGAAGACCATGCCTGGGGTTAGTTACACTGTATTTCTTCTCTTTTGAAAAAGAAGACATTTTGGTTGTTTTAAGTGAATGTGTTTCAGTATGAAGAACTGGTCACTATGAAAGCAGATATACTGTTTATCTTTAAGAAGATGGAACATATATGAAGACACTTAGCCAAAATAGAGATCATTAAGATGGCTCAGCCAAATGCACTTGAACATACATGCTGAACAAAATGAGTTCAAGTCTCAGAACCTAAGTAAAAGCAGGAGAGAAACTGTACAAAGTTGTCCTCTGACCTCCTCCACATGCCCACTGTGGTGCATGTGTGAATTCACAATAATACATAAACAACAACTTTTTATATTAGATATTTTCTTTATTTACATTTCAAATGCTATCCCAAAAGTTCCCTATACTCTCCCCCGCCCTGCTCCCCTACCCACCCACTCCCACTTCTTGGCCCTGGCCTTCCCCTGTATTGAGGCATATAAAGTTCACAAGACCTAGGGGCCTCTCTTCCCAATGATGGTCGACTAGGCCATCTTCTGCTACATATGCAGCTAGAGACACGAGCTCTAGGGGTACTAGTTAGTTCATATTGTTGTTCCACCTACAGGGTTGCAGACCCCTTCAGCTCCTTGGGTACTTTCTCTAGCTCCTCCATTGGGGGCCCTGTGTTCCATCCTATAGATGACTGTGAGCATCTACTTCTGTATTTGCCAGGCACTGGCACAGCCTCATACGAGGCAGCTTTATCAGGGTTCCTTCAGCAAAATCTTGCTGGCATATGCAATAGTGTCTGGGTTTGGTGGCTGATTATGGGATGGATCCCCAGGTGGGGTAGTCTCTGGATAGCCATCCTTTCTTAGCTCCAAACTTTGTCTCTGTAACTCCTTTCATGGGTATTTTGTTCCCTATTAAACAACAACTTTTTAAAGATATTTTGTTGCTGGGCAGTGGTGGCACAAGCCTTTAATCCCAGCACTTGGGAGGCAGAGGCAGGCGTATTTCTGAGTTGGAGGCCAGTCTGGTCTACAGAGAAACCCTGTCTCGAAAAAAAAAAAAAAAAAAAGATATTTTGTCAAAATAAACCACTATGAAAGTTTCCCAAACTGTTATAACCAACAATTCGATTCTGAAAAAGGAAAAAAGTCCTCAGAACCTGAAGATAAAGTGACAGAATTCCTTTGAAAACACACATACAACCAGAAACTTCCAGGTTTAATTTTCAACAATCCAGTTCTGCACATTTGGCAGAGTCCAGCAGACATGAGACTCTGTATTTATGCTACTATACTTCCATTTTAAAACGTGTACCTCAGCTCCCTGGATAACATCATCCACAGAAACCATGAGGCTATCCAACAGACTTTCAGTATCCCCATTTATTATTTATAGCATTAAATGGGGGAAGTGGCTCTGATGTCACCAACCCTACCCAGTGGAATCACTGACTCAATAAGCGACTCACACTGGAGAAACTCTGACGAGGAAAACATCGTGCTAAGTTCAGATCTTTCACCTTTTCTTAATACTGTGGAGCAGATACTAGTTGTTACTATATTAGTAGAGATACAAAGAAACTATCAAGGTTTTCACAGGAAGAAGCCTTTTGTATGCTCATTTTACAGAGGCTGATTTCCTCCCCAACTCTCCTGGGCCCAGTTTGATTTCCCTCACGTTCAAACTGGCAGGTAATACCAGCCATACTTTATTTCTTCCGCCAATGAGCAAATTCTTCACTTTCCCAGACTCAGAGTCCTGTTTCCAAAAACCTTTCTAGCACCAAATCTGAGGTCAGAAACGGGTTAGGGGTGTCCGGGGAGACCTGACCAGGCTGGCTACCAATGGTTTCTAACAGTAAAGGGATCGCTGCTTATCCGTGGGCCAAGAAACCCCCCTCCCACTTTTTATTATTAAAAGAAGAGAGGGTGGCAGTGATGAGCGCGACCTCTTCTCCCTCCCCTCTCATTTCCCAAATGATAAAAGTTATGGTTTCCCTTTCCTAGGGGATGGAATTCAAGAGTACCTAGGGCCTTGCTATACAAACATCCTTCACGGCAGGGTAGGAAACCCTTTGTCCAAGAAGCCTGACACCGCAGGGGCCCGGAAAATAGGCCCCTTATCCGGAACAGCCTCAGACTCGTAGGCACCCCCAACATCCCACTCCAGAGGGGCCTATCCTTGCATCCACACAGCGGTTGCTTGGGGCGAGGGTGCTGAGATCCACCCCTACCACCCACCCCACCCCACCCCACCCCACCCCCGCGCCTAGGTTACGGAGGCCGAAGCGGCTCCAACTGGTCTCGGACTCCCTTCCACCACCACCCTCAGCTAGAACGGGGCTGGGAGGCGCGATGCAGGCCCGGCCAGAGGAATCCAGGGAAGGGAAAAAGAAATCCCCTTCTAAAAAGAGAGCGTGATGGCAAGGCAAGAGTGAGCAGTGGCTCCGGTAGGAGCGAGGCTGGGGCGCCCGAGACTGGCCGGAGCCCGGCAAGGAGGGGGTTGGGGAAGCCGCGGGGAGTGGAGGCCGGGCCGGCCCAAGAGCGCGAAGCGTCAGCAACGAGCCATAGCAGGGGGGCGGCCGGGCCCAGGCGGCAGGGAACCAGGGCTGGCCTGGCGCGGACGCCGAGGTGGGCAGGCCCCCGGGCCGCCGGCCGGCCGGAAGAACTGAAGGCCAGCGGGCCGCACTCACCATGAGCTCGATGGTCTTGTCTTCAATCACCGAGTCGGGCTCCATGGCGGCCCCGGCGGCCCCGCCTCGCTCTCTCCGCTCAGCAGCGATCGGCCCGGGCGGAGGAGGCGGTGGCGGCGGCGGCGGTGGAGGCAGCTCTCGCACCCACTCTAGCTGCCAGCCCGCCCGGGCCGCCCGCAGCTCCGCCCTCACCCTCGGCCGACGCAGGACGCACAGCGAAGACTACAACTCCCGGCAGCCGCGGCGGCTCGCGCAGCTTTGTGGGAGCAAGAAGCCGCTTGGTCCAATCTGCCAGGCTTCCGCCACCGGCGAGAGCACCTAGGGGAGCGCAGGGCTGTGAGTGCGGGACATGCAGACCTGGAGTATCCAGGGCTTGCTCGGGATAGGGCCACGCGAGCGCCGCGACTACTTGTCCCAGAAATCCTCGCGCGCAAGGTCTCCTTCCGGTTGGACGTTCCTGACTTCCTGGCAGCCCGTAGCCGCCCGGTCCTGGACGGAAGCACCGAGGCAACTTCTCACTTGTCTGAGATCTTTGCAGTGCGACCGATCTCCGCACATGCGCAGTGGTTGTCTGCGGTGCCCACTAGTCGTCTAGGCTACAGCGCGGCCGCTCCGTGTGTGTTGCATTTGGTAGGGACAGATGGTGGAGATAGGTGGGTCCCAGGTTGCACTAGGAAGTGTGGGAGGGGGCCCGCGAGCCCGAAGACACAACCAAAGGAAGATGGGCATCTAAGAGTTTGGAGACTGAGCTGGGAAAGCGGTGTGTGGAGATCTGCTAGACTGACTGGGAGGAGCTGAGCCATGAGAAGCTGTACATTTTGAAGACACTTATTTTTAAGCATTCCGTTTCTACTAGTACTGCCCTAAGCACTGGGTATGGCCGGAAAGATCTCTGTTCTTATACAGCTTAATTCTAATCGGAAGACAGCAGACATTGACTAAGAGTTAGAAATGGTATGAAGAAACGCATCTAGAGACTTCGGTGAACCTCTAACTCCTTGTGACTGCCAAGTCTGTCAGTACCCTCGAACCAAAAGCCCCCAGGAATACGCTGATAGTTGAACAAGGTGGGTTTTTTTCTAGCTGAAGTAGAAATGAACATACACCATGATAAATCATGGACGTCTCAGTAAGAGACCTTAGGTAATGTAGAGAAGGATTTGAAGGGGCTCTGGAGCGGATACTGCCGGGAAGTGGGAGTATAAGACTGGGCACCTCAGTCTTATCTATGGGAAGTTATATTAGATTGAAACTAATCCAGTAATTGGTGACAGCCTCTCTTGTTAGCCAGATTCAAGTAGGCAATGTCCATGTTTTATCTGTGTTCACAAATGATTATGGGGTGGTCTTGTTTTTGTCTTGACCCATAAGATAAGGCCACAGAATGGCCTTGGCTAAGGTTGACGGTCTGTTAAGTTGTTTCTGTTTACAGGAGACCTGGCAGTCAGAGCCAGGCTCTGGCTGTTATAAAGTGTCTCACGGGCCTGGCTCATTGTACCTAGCCCACTTCACAGTAGCAGTGCCTGCCTTCCTGCTTCTCAAGTGTGTTTCAATTCTTTGCCCCTGTAAAGAGGATGACTTAGTCGCAAAAGAGTCCCAAAGAGCAAGGCATTACAGTAATCTGTATACATCCAGACCACAGTGTAAATCCCCTGCAGTTAGAGTTTGAATCTTTATCTAGTGGCTGTCACCAAGAGATTGAAAGAAAAGCAACTGGGAAAAGCCCAGAATTAGAGTTACTGCCAATACCTTGCTGTCTGGTTTTCCCCAAACTCTCTTCCCTTTCTGGACTTGGGACAGTCAGAAGTATAATGAGGAGGTTAGGTTAAATGACCTTTGTTTCAGTTACCTATTGTGACATAGCCATCCATTCCAAGGCGTGACGGCTTAGAATAACAATGGTTTATTATTTCATACAATTACATAAATTAACCAAGCTCACCTGGACCAATGTGATATATAAGCTGTTACACATGGGGCTGTAACCAGCTGGGAACACCTTCAAAATGGTATATCATCCTCTGGGGCCTCTCAAGCTTCTGGAGGGTGACTCAAAAAAGGGCCAGAGCCATCAGCAGATGCTTATCAAAGTCTGACTGCCACGTCAGTCAAAGCAAGTCATATGTCCAAGCCCATATCGAGTGTGGGAAGTTCTATGGATACTGAAAGACTAGTTTATTAGGGTTCACCAATGTAACAGTCAGCCAAGACATTGAAAATGCCAGAACCTTTCATACACTATAGCATGTAGGGGCCACAGGATGAGTACGAACCTCCCATGTGTTTGTTTAGCCTAGACTACCATATTCATTGTTTTAAAAATCTTCACACATTGAGTGTGGTAGCATACTCCTTTAACCCTTGCAGTCAGGAGGCAGAGGCAAGTGGATCTCTGTGAATTCAAGGCCAACCTGATCTGCAAAAGGAGTTCTAGGACAGCCAGGGCAGTTAACCAGAGAGAAACCGTGTCACAAAAAAAAAAAAAAGAAAGAAAGAAAAAAGAAAAAAACAACCTCTGGCATATCCCTAACCTGAAGGCCCTGGGTTCAACCCATAGCACTGCCAAAATTAATCAGTTAGAAGTTTCACACTTTAGGAGGACTAAAGAGATGGACTCAATGGCTAAGAGTGCTTTCTGTTCCTGTAGGCCTGAGTTCAATTCCCAGGACCCACACTAGGAAGCTCACAGCTGCCTGGAACTCCAGTTCTGGAAGAACTGATGCTCTCTGGTAGTCTCCGCAGGCAGCTGCGTGCCTGTGCACATACCTCAACACACACAGAGTTAAAAAATAAATCTTAGCTGGGTGTGGTGGCGCACGCCTTTAATCCCAGCACTTGGGAGGCAGAGGCAGGCGGATTTGTGAGTTCGAGGCCAGCCTGATCTACAAAGTAAGTTCCAGGACAGCCAGGACTACACAGAGAAACCCTGTCTCGAAAAACAAAACAAACAAACAAAAATCAAAAAAATCTTAACTTTACATTTAAAACCCATGTTTTAATTTCTCTTGAATATCTGACTTTTAGATCTATATGACAACAGTACTCGGTGGCTCAGCATCCTCTACCTTCCTTTCAGAAAGTGTCTCTATATAAGTAACGTTCCACCATTCCCATTACTCCTTGAACTTGGTCCATATATGTGTCTCAGTCCATTTTTTTGCTGCTGTATTGAATACATGAGAATAGATGACGTGTAAAGAAACTAAAGCCAGGCAGTTTAATCCTAGCACGTTGGAGACAGAAGTAGGCCAAGCTCTATGAATTCAAGCGAGTTTCAAGATAGCCAAGGCTACACAGAGAAATTCTGTCTTAGGGGGAAAAGAAAGAAAAAAGAAACTGGTTTAGTTCATGGCAAGAGCAAGGTGCCAGCATCTGCTGGTCAGTACCTTCCCAAGGTCATCGCAGGCAGTGGTCATCACATGGCAAGATGCTAGAGCAAGCTAACCAGAGAAAGCTCACTCCATAGCCATGCAACTCCCTTATTAGCCCATTAATCTATGAAGGGGTTAAATGATTGATGAGAGTAACCCTCACAATGAGAACTCCATTTCAACCAAAGCTTTGGCGCCACATTCACACCATAGCAATCTTCATGCCTCTCATTTGAATGTTAAATCCCTGGGGATATCTGAGTTTGCAACCCCTGGCATCAGAAAAGCTCACAGTTTCCGTCCTTTAATTAAAATCATATGCCTCATGAAAAGAAAAAGAAAACTAACATTATTGGCTTGGATTCCAAACGTTCAAAGGGATTTTTAAAAACCATGTTTATGACAGAAGACTTACATAAGCTGAGCCAAGGCTGACTTCCTTGCTCTGGCCTCTTAGACAAGAACCCGGGTGTGCAGGGAGGGATTCTTATTGCTTCAGGCTTGGTGCTAGCTGGTGATCAGATCTGATCATAGACAAAGGCAGAAGAAAGTCATAAGGCAGTTTCTGTCCAGAGCTACAGACAGCTCTGGGCCAAGATTTGCAAGACGTGCTGACAGTGAAGAGGTGTGGATCAATGACCCTCAACATGATGATGAGGTCTCGCTAGACATCGGGGTGTAGACCTCAGACAACCATGCCAGAAGGTGCATACCACAGTGTGGGGTAACAGCCAAGGGGTCTGGCGTCACAATCCATAGTCAGATGTATTCATTTATCTGCAGAAACCTATATGTGTGCCTGTTGGCAGTTGGCTCCAAGCCCACACACCTTGCCATCCTTTGAGATGCTGGAGCATGCAGACTGTGTTTAACTTCATGAGCAGAGATCACAGGTGTGGCAAAATGAAGGGGCTCCTGGTCCTGCCTCTGTTGTACCTTCTTTCCTATTGCTTTGTTGACCCAAGTAGCAAATGTACTACAGACTGCCTCATAGTGTTCATTCCACCACACACACCCCCCCCCCCGTGTGTGTATGAAGGGCTGGGGTGTCTGCCTGCCTGCCTGTCTGAATGATGTGTGTTCATTCTCTCTCTCCCTCTGTGTGTAATGTAGTATCCATATAAATCCAAGACCACTCAGCCTCTTCCCCCTCTGAAGGGACTTTCCAAACTATACTAGCAGGACAAGTGCAGAGCCAGATAAGGAAGCTGGCCGACTAAACAATGCTAAAAACAAAACAAAACAAAACAAACCATAAGGGCAGACAGAGTAAGGGACTAAGCCAAAGGTATGCAAACCCTATGCAAACCAACCAATGCCTGAAAGGGTTACTTGCTACACCAATTAGAATAAACCATCTAGCCCTGTTGCCTAAATCTGCCCCTTACAAGGTATAAAAAGTGTGTTCTTTGTTCGGGGTCTCTCCTCTTGCCTGCGTGCTGAAGGGGGTCCTCAACGTGTTGGATCAATTAAAAAAAAAAAAAAAAAAACCTCTTGCAGTTTGCAGTGATGTCGATCTCTGTGGCCTTTGTGAGTGAGGGTCACTGTCAGCACCACCACCCCCAGCTGCAGTGGTCTGCTCAGCGCACCTCAGTAAGTCACCAGCTTCCCAGCTCTGCCTTGGAGTTTTTCAACAGAGAACATAGCTTGCTACTCTTGGATTTCTGACCCTCAGAGACTTTATGAGGTCATGTTTGTTCTTTCCAGGCTGTTATGAAGTAGATGTCACATAGTGCAGATAGCTGGGGTTCATGAGAGCCAGCTCATCTAAACAGTCAACTCCATGAGATCACTTACAATCTAACACAAAGTCTTGATACAATTTATGTCTTTCTCTTTTTTATATATTTTTATTTATCCGTTCTGTATGTGTTATTTATACATGTTTAAATAAAATAAAATGGGTAAATAAAATAAATGGGTTTTCCTAGTACCTACATTTATTTAAAGCCTTTTAGGTCAGTGTGGTAGCACATACCTACAGTTAAGTTACCTTGGAGGCTGAGGCGGAAGTTCCATGCCAGCCTAAGCAACATAATGAGATCCCTATCTCAAAAAGGAACGAAAAGAAGCCAGGCAGCGGTAGTGCACACCTTTGATCCCAGCACTTGGGAGGCAGAGGCAGTGTTGGTGCACACCTTTAATCCCAGCACTTGGGAGGCAGAGGCAGGCAGATTTCTGAGTTCAAGGCTAGACTACAGAGTGAGTTCTAGGACAGCCAGGGCTACACAGAAAACTCTGTCGCAAAAAACCAAAAAAAGAAAAAAAAGAAAAATACCCATCTTCCCACCAGTCAAATAGTTTCTAGTTTTTGTTGTCAGCGACATCAGAGGAGGACAGAGCTGAGACTGAGAGAGACTTAAGAGTACCTGGACATGGCAGTCTCACATTCCAAGAGTTCCAGCTGTGTAGAAAACAGGCAGGAAGACTGCATGAGCCCCGGAGCCTGAGACCAGCCAAGGCATCACAGCACAATCCCATCCCAAAGAACTGACCACACCCACACCCCACACCCCACACCCCGGGCTGCAGAGACTGCTCAGCAGTGAAGAGCTCTGGCTGTTCTTCCAGAAGACCCAGGCTCAATCCTCAGCACCCACATGACCAATTATAATTGCAATTCAAATCCCAGGGACTCCAACGCCCTCTTCAGGTGCACACCCATACATGCAGCCACATCACCTATACACATGAAATTTAAAAATTAAATGAAAAAAAGGCAAAAATAATAATTTTGCTGGTAGGTTGCTATGTTTGTTTATTTGTTCTAAAGATGTGGTAGAAGCTTTTAATTTGGAAATGAAAAGGTTACTCCTAAAGGAAAGCAGATTTTGTATTAACAAATGAGCTCTGCAAAGCTGGTCTTAGTTCTCTGGACAGTGAGAGCCATAATTATGCACAGAGCTGAAGAATCTACATGTCAAACAAGCTGCCCTCGCAAGAACTCTTATCTGGGGCATGTCAAAGAGTGAACACATCTGCCTGTCTCCACTCCACAACTAAGTAAATAGAGTCAGTTCAGCCAATAAAGTTCATTAAAAGGTTCAGGATAATGCTGGCAAAAAAAAGAAATTCAGCTCAGGCCAGAAGTCCACCTTGCTCTGTGTTGATCTGCATTCTCAAATAATTGACTAAGATGAAGCTGCCCGCACAGAGGATGAAGCCAAGGAAGAAGGAAGAGTTGAGGGGAAAATGCCCACGTGGTCACAGTAGTTGGATCACAACTCCCTGATAACCAGTAGATAGGGAGATAGGAGTTCAGGAGCCTCAAGCCCTTCGGAGGAGAGCTCAAGTCCTCCAGGAGCCACACGACCAGGACACCTTCATGGCAAATGCAGGACAGTTCCCACTGTGTAATTTTTGACATAATTTGGAATTCTAAGAAGTGGAATTCTAATATGGCTGGAGACAAGTTACACTCCGGTTTCAACAGGTTTTCTCAGTACTGTCAGAAAAATAAAAACGCAAATCCTAGCCGCAGCAGCAAGTGATATTCATATGAAGAAATGTTATTCAAATGATTTTTTTTTTTTTTTTGGTTTTTCTCTGTGTAGCCCTGGCTGTCCTGGAACTCATTCTGTAGGCTGGCCTCCAACTCAGAAATCCACCTGCCTCTGCCAAGTGCTGGGATTAAAGGTATGCACCACTACCGCCCGGCTATTCAAATGATTTTTAAGGAATCATGTATTAAATGATGTAATGCTAATAAAATCTGTACTGATGGTATTAATGTTCTTGTTGGACCAAATGCTTAGTAATTTTTTTTTTAATTTATTTTATTTTATTATATGTAAGTACACTGTAGCTGTCCTCAGACAGTCCAGAAGAGGGAGCCAGATCTCGTTACGGATGGTTGTGAGCCACCATGTGGTTGCTGGGATTTGAACTTATCACCTTCAGAAGAGCAGTCGGGTGCTCTTACCCGCTGAGCCATCTCACCAGCCCCCCAAATGCTTAGTAATTTTAATCACACTTTAATCCAGAAGGTTCTCTTAAAGCCTATGGTTGTACCTGAGCAGTGGTGGTGCACACTTTTAATCCCAGCACTTGGGAGGCAGTGGCGGGTGGATTTCTGAGTTCAAGGCCAGTCTGGTCTACAGGGTGAGTTCCAGGACAGCCAGGGATACACAGAGAAACCCTGTCTCGAAAAACCAAAAAAAAAATAAAAAATAAAGAAAAAAAAAAGCCTATGATCGTATACGGTAAGAATTATAGCAACACTTAGGAAGGAAGTATAACATCATAGTAATAAAAATACTTTCAAACAAAAGAAATATGTAGTAGAAACCTTCGTCTTAATGTGCTTGATGTAAGAAAAAAATAGGATGAAATTCTTTCCAGAAAAATACAGAGTTGGAGGGAAAGCAAGAATGCTTTAGCCAGCAAGTGTGGTAGTGCACAATGCTAAGTGCACAGCACTTAGGAGGCAGAGACATGCAAGTACAGGCCAACCCTGTCTATCAAACAAGTTCCAGGACAGCCAGAGCTATCACAAATAGATAGACAGACAGACAGATTTAGATAGATGCGAAGATAAGTATTGTTGTTTAGTTGTAAAAAACAGACCTGAGAAAAATTCAAGAAACTTTGATAAGAGAGTTACAGCACAGGCACACAGCCATGGGTGGAAGCAAAAGAAAGAAACAGAAAACAGCAAAGACTAGGGCCCTGGAATCTGCACAGCACATGGCCCTAGGGAAGTTCGTTCTTCCCAGTATGCAGCCCAAATGCAGTGTCCAGGAGCCTTCTTTAAGTCCAAAGTCACAGCATTTCCCTGTCTCTTGGAACTGTAACCAGACTCATAGCTGGCCCTCCAAATGTTGGTTATAAAAGAGTGGGTAGACCGAGTCAAAATGCTCAGAGCTCCATGTAGTTGGAAACTGCTTTTGAGATACAAAGGGGATTAGCAAAGGTGTAAGAGGAGAGCCGGCAGGTGCAGGGTGTGAGCTGGTGCTGAGACGGGAGGAGGCAGGACTCAGGGTAGCCCCACAGGGTCCCACTGGCCCCACAGCAGCCATCTTAGATAAATCTAAGTCAGAACCTCCAATACTAATGCTGCCTTAGTAGTGTGCAGACAAACTAATCTCCCGGGAAACGAGTGCAATAGAACCCGTGTTCCACCCCAGCCCATCCTGGAGCAAGGCAGCCAAGAGTGAAACTGGCGGTGCCCACAAACCACTCCCTCTGGTTGCTAGCCTAGGGACACAGTGAGGGAGGAAAAGGTAAACAGTGCGTGCCCTGTGGCCTCTCCAAAGGAAACTGCCAGGTCACAGAGATAATAATGCTCAGTTGGCTGTTAACTCTCACCTCTACTGACACAACTGATATCTTTAATGAAAAGGAAACTGGTACGATTTTTGTTCGCTTAAGTAAACTTTTAAAATGCCATACCTGTTCGGTTGAATAATTAGACTTTTTTTAACAGCTCACTTCATTTCCTCACCTTTTAATGTTAAATATTTTTTCAGATTTATTTATTATATCTAAGTACACTGTAGCTGCCTTCGGACGCACCAGAAGAGGGCATCAGATTGGTTATGTATGGTTGTGAGCTACCATGTTATTGCTGGGATTTGAACCCAGGACCTTTGGAAGAGCAGTCAGTGCTCTTAACTGCTGAGCCATCTCTCCAGCCCCTTAATGTTTATTTTTTAATCCTCTCATCTCTTTTTAAAATGTTTGACTGAACCATTTTCTCCATTTCTTTTTTTAAGATATATATTTTTTAAAGATTTGTGTATTTTATGTGTATGAGTGTTTCCCTGCATGTGCCCATAGTGTGTGGAGTGCCCCCAAAGGCCAGAAGAGGACGCCATAACCTCAGGAACTGGAGCTACAGATGGTTGTAAGCATCATCGTGGGTGCTGGAAACAAATCCAAGTCTTCCATAAGAGCAGCCAAGCTGATTCTCCAGCCCCTCTTCTTTCTCATCTGCTTTTTAAATCTTTAATTAGATTTTTCACTCCCCTTTCATTTTTCTTTCTTTCCTTATTTGTATTATCTTATGGTATTTTTCTATATTTTACTCTTGGATAAATGTGAGTGTGAATGAGTGTGTATATAGCACACACTCCACTCTTTTTGCCATTTTCTGATCTATGACCATCTACTGGCTTCAATTGACTACAATTGCATGCATTTCTGTTACCTGGTTAGTTTAGGTGTTATTTGTACTCCTCTCTCTGAATGCTACTGGAGATTGGGCCCCTAAAAGAAGGCTGTTCACTGAGGCAACCAGAAAGACTGAGGCAGAGTCCCAAAACAACAGAGCACGAAGCACAGCACAGGAACCCCAAAGAGCCAAGGCAGAGCCTCCAGGAGATGAAAACTGCGCAGGCACCAATTCCAGGAGTACTGTATCATCAAACTCCCAACAAAGGCTCACAAACCTACCTCTAGAGTCACCAATGGCTCTCACAAAAGAATAATGATTATCAACAGGGCCCTTGAGATGATTCAAGGTGTAAAAGCACTTGCTGCCAAGAGGGGTGACCTGAGGTCAATCCCTGGAAACCACCTGGTGGGAGGAGAGAACCACCTCCTGCAAGTTGTCCTCTGACCTCTACAACTGCACTGACTTGTGTGCACGCTCGCTCTCTCTCTCTCTCTCTCACACACACACAGAGATATACACACACAAACACACACACATGCAGGCACTCACATAAACATGCCTACACATCCATACATATGCACACACATACACACACACATGCACACATAAACCATAGTCATCTGGGATAAGGAAACCTCAGTAGAACTGCCTCCATCAAATTGGCCTGCAGGAATATTGATTAATAATAGTGTGGGAAGTGCAGCCCATGTGGGCAGTGCCATCTCTGGGCAGATGATCCTAGACCATATAAGAAAGTGGGATAAACAAGCCATGGAGAGAAAGCCAGGAAGCAGTGTTCTTCTGTGGTTTCTCCTTAAGTCCCTGCTTCCAAGTTCCTACTTTGAGTTCCTGCCTTGGCTTTCTTTGAGGGTCCACTACAGTCTGCAAGTGAAATAAGCACTTACCTCCTCTAGCTGCTTCGGGTCCAAATGCTCTATCAAAACAGAAATGCACACTAGCACACATACAAATAAATGTCATTTTGAAATTCCGATGCATTTTGAGATTGATATACGTATGGAATTTTGAAATTCATACACATATGGAAGACAAAAGCAAGCAGGACCAGATGCGATTGTGTCTGAGAAATGTAGTCTCCAACCCAAACTGAGGAGAGATGGAGGAGTAAATATCTCACAGAACAAAGGAAAATGGCAGACATTGTGGGCTAGACCCTGCAGGGAGTAAACTGGAGAGTAAGTACTCTCAGAAAGGTAAGTACCAACAAGAACCTGTGTTTAAGCCAGGCAGTGGTGGTGCACACCTTCAATCCCAGCACTTGGGAGGCAGAGGCAGGCAGGTTTCTGAGTTCGAGGCCTGCCTGGCCTACAGAGTGAGTTCTAAGACAGCCAGGACTACACAAAGAAGCCCTGTCTCAAAAACAAAAACAAAAACAAAACAAAAGAAGAGGGAGAAGGAGAAGAAGCCGTGCTTAACTGGCAAAGTAAAATACAAAAGGTCACAAAGCACAACAGGAAACACTCCAGTCTGTCTGTCCAGTCTGTCTGTCCATCTGGGGACTGGAATGTTCTAGGGAGCTCTCCTTTCCCAGAGATCGGGGCCACAGCTTAAGACTGAGAACCTCAGAATTGTTACTGTGTTCTTGGTGACACATTTTAAAGAGAGAAGGGAAAGGTGGGGAGAAAACTTGCATATACATCAGTGAAGGAGGGGGAGGGGACGCTGGGAAAACCTTGCTGCTTGGCACTTCCAGAGCAGTGGTCATGATGCACCGTTCTAAAATGACCCCTCGGGGGCCAGGGAGATGCTTCAATTAGCCAAGTTTTTGCTGAAAGCAGGAAGTCCTGAGTTTGGAGCCATAAGAAGCCAGGTGCGGTGGCACACTCCTGGATGCCCTGGGATTCTGTCTTTCAGTGTCTTCTTCTATTTTTTTTTCTTCCAAATTTTTTTCTTAGCCCAAATTTTCATTGTAGGGGCCTTTCACTTCCTGGGTTAGAATTATTCCAAGTTTTTTGGTGTTTTTTCTTTAATTCTTTTTTCTTTTCTCCCCCTCAGTTTTGAATGGGCTTGTTGTTTGCATTCAAGGTTCCTTTCCTAGTTAGTGGATATTCTGAAACTGTTTGGGGGAGGAACACTTAAAGGTACCAACATAAGAAAAAAAATGTTCTAAATGTAGACAGTCATACAACATGAATCTAAGACGAAATTTCACGGTGAATATTACGCAAAAAAAGTTCTCAATAAAATACTTCCAAGTTTGGAGCCGGGCGTGGTGGCACACTCCTTTAATCCCAGCACTCGGGAGGCAGAGGCAGGCGGATTTCTGAGTTCGAGGCCAGCCTGGTCTACAAAGTGAGTTCCAGGACAGCCAGGGCTAGACAGAGAAACCCTGTCTCGAAAACCCAAAAAAAAAAAAACCTTCCAAGTTTGGGGGCTGGGAAGACAGCTCCAAGGACCCAGGTTTGATTCTCAGCACCTGTGTGGGCTCTTACCATCCCCAATTCCAGTTCCAAGGGGACACACAATTATCAGGCATCCACATGGTGTACAGACATACATGCAGACAAATTATCCATACACACACACTAAAAAAATTTAAAAAAAATACTCTTAAACTGAATTTGATGACACATTAAAAAGATCATTTACCACAACTGTGTTGGTTTTGCTCCAGGGATGTAAGGATGGTTCAATACACGCAAACCGATAAACTCGACCCAGCATACAAATGAACTCATGGGGCTTAAGTCACATCATCTCAGAAGTTGCAGAAAAGACCTTCAACAAAGTCCACCATCTGTTCATGGTAAAATCAGCACAGAAAGCAGTAGAAGGAATATACCTCGATATAGATGATGCTATAGGCAGCAAACCTATACCCAACATAGTGCTAAACGGAGAAAGACTGAAAGCGTTCCCTCTAAAATCAGAAGTGAGACACGAATATCCATTCTCTTCACTCTTACTCATACAGAAGTAGAGAAAATCTAGTGCCCCATTCTCTCTTGGGGCCATGAGCCTGTCCTTTAACAGCTGAGTCCTCTCTCCAGCCCCTATTACACGATCCTGTGCATAAATGATGGTAAAGACTCCAAGATGGATCAGTAGGTAATATATATATATATATATATATATATTTATATATTTATATATTTATATATTTATATATTTATATATATATATATTTGGTTTTTCGAGACAGGGTTTCTCTGTGTAGCCCTGGCTGTCCTGGAACTCACTCTGTAGACCAGGCTGGCCTACAATTTAATCAGAAATTTGCCTGCCTCTGCCTCCCAAGTGCTGGGATTAAAGGCGTACGCCACCATTGCCGGGCTAGGCATTATTTTTATAAATACAAATTCTAATGGGACATGGTGGCACGTGCTTTTAATCCCAGCACACAGAAGGCAGAAGCAGGCTGATCTCTGTGAATTCGAAGCCAGTCTGGTCTACATAGTGAGTTCTATGACAGCTATGGCTACGTGGAGAAACCCTATCTTTTTTAAATTATTAATTAATTTATTTATTTATTTATTTATTATGTGAGTACACTGTAGCTGTCTTCAGACATACATCAGATCTTATTACAGATGGTTGTGAGCCACCATGTGGTTACTGGGAATTGAACTCAGGATCTCTGGAAGAGCAATCAGTGCTCTTAACCTCTGAGCCATCTCTCCAGCCTGAGAAGCCCTGTCTTGAAAAAAAAATGTCTTCTCCTCCTTCTTCTCCTTCTCCTTCTCCTTCTCCTTCTCCTTCTCCTTCTCCTTCTCCTTCTTCCTCTTCTTTCTTCCTCTCTTGCTCTTCCTCTTTTTCTCTTCTCTCTTTCCTTTTTCTTTTTTAATTTATTTATTATATGTAAGTACACTGTAGCTGTCTTCAGACACTCCAGAAGAGGGCATCAGATCCCATTACAGATGGTTGTGAGCCACCATGTGTTTGCTGGGAATTGAACTCAGGACCTCTGGAAGAGCAGTCAGTGCTCTTAACTGCTGAGCCATCTCTCCAGCACCCCTTTTTCTCCTTGCACATGCCCTCAGAGCAAAACACTGAACTCAGGGTTTCGTGCTTGCTATGTAAATGTTCTACCACTACCACAGAGCTAAATCCCCACCCCCATCCCCTCTCATTTCAAAGGGAATAAAACAGGTCATTCTGGAACCAAATATGAGTGATTGCAGTCCTGGAACACAGATTCAGGTTACCCCAAACAGCTGCTCGTTGAACACATGCCCTAAACCTGACTGGTCCTCCAGCTGTGACCCTGCTCAGCAGGCTGTGCAAAAGGACCAGAGAGAAGAGAGAATGTTTCTTCCTCCTAAGGATTTTGTACTCTTTCACCCTCATCTTTGCCACTTCTTCCCCTGCTGCTGAAACCCCAGGTCTGCTGTAAATCCACCGACAAGAGAATTGCAGTGTTAGCCTTTGGATACCTGTCTCAGTACTCCCTCCTCTTTCAGGGCTGAATAGTATTCCAGTGTGTATGTATCTAGACACCCTTTCTCTCCCTACCCACCTGTCAGTGGGCATTTATGTCATCTCCAGTTCTTCACTATTCCAAAAGGTGTTATGATAAGCGCAAGGGTGTGAACATCTTTGACGAACTGATGTCAACTCTTGAGTAAATACCAAAATGGAATTACTAGATGATGATAGTCTTCTTAAGCTGCAGAAGAAGCCTTCTAATGGCCACATCTTGCCTTACATTGGTGAGTGTCTGACCTGAGCCTGTGCTTTTTTTTTTTTTCTCTTCCAAAACAAATAAAACAAAAACCAATACTATTCAGCAACAATGAATTAACCTGTAGTCCTGAGCACGAGCCAGGGTGAATCTTTCCAGCCACAGCCAACTCTAACTTACCAGAAGACATTTATATTCCTGCCACAGCATTTGAATATAATGACACCCCACTTACCATCACTCAGAGTCCTGGCCAGTGTGCTCTGATTCTAAAACCTCACCCACCCAGAATCCATTTCTTAGAGATACCAGCTCCACGTGACTTAAGTAGTCTGGAGAGCTTAGGTGCAGGTGCTCTGTTAAGGAAACCCTCCCAAGGGAGTCTGGAAACTGAACAGAAGCCAGAGAGGGAGGGGAAGGAAGAGGAAGGGGGGGGGACTACAGGGATCCCACAGGGAGCTTAATAGTGTCAACCACGCCTTGGGGTTTGTTCTGACTTGTTGCAAGGGGACAGGTCCTTCATACTCCCACTTCACTGGGTCCCTGCCTAAGACCCATTTCAGGGTGGGTGGGTGTCAGTTCCTAGGCAGTTTTACCTCTTGGTGCCTGTGGGCAAAGGGACCTTGGTAGCCCCCAAAGCAGCCTTTTGAAGGGAGTCTGGTGTGGACTGCTAAGACAAAAGCCACAAAAATGGGTAGGACAGACCACAAAAGGGGATCTGGACTGCAATGAAGGTGGTTGGGGCTCAGTAACAGGGCTTCTGCACAGGCTCTGGGTTCCGTCTCCGTACCATGAGTGGGGAGCCTGGGGGAGCAGCCACTACATGCTTTCTTCCCTTCCCTTCCCTCCTTTGCTGCCTTTCTCATCTGGGGGAGGGGGGGCGGGGGACTGTTATCCTGATGGGCAGGTACGCTGTGGTAACCAGTAGCCCCAACACCACCACAGCTTGAAGCCTGTCCTTTGATCCTTTGATCAGATCCTAATGCTCCGTGTAAGTCTCAGGGGGAGCTGTTGGAAGAGCCACTGTCTTGTTCTTCACTGTCTTGAAACACGTGGCCCCTCCGAGGTTCCTTACCACAAAGGGAGAACCATATGTTTGCTCTACTGTGTCTCCACACAGGTGGGACAGTCACATGCCATCAGGCAGACTGACCACCTGTTCTGCCCAGTGACAGCGGGATCCAAGCCATAGGTTTAGTTGAGCACTGTCCAGCCACACTTTTCTTTTAAAAGGGGTGGAGGGGGACAGAACTCGGCCTTCCACATGCTTGGACGGCATCCCACCTCACACAGGTTCCTCGCACAGAACAGGACAGCATCCCACCTATGGCTGAGCTCATCCCTAGCCTATGTTTTCCTTTCCCACTACAAGCTTTTCAGTATGATTCAAGCTTGAACTGGATGAGAAAAAGTTTACAATTTGAAGGTAAAATCTGGCACCCAGATCTCTCTTGTGGTTTATGACACTTGGTTCTTTTAAAATTATTGGGTTTCAGCTATCTGCTAAAAATTTCAGTTCACCTTGTGTTGCCCCAAACACACAAACACACCGAGTTTGTGAAGTCAGGCCACTGCAGTATCGAGACCCCCCCTATTGGTCTGCTTCTTGCCCCTCCTCTCCCTTCTGGTCCCATCTCTTTTTTTGGGGGGGGTGGGGGGGTTCGAGACAGGGTTTCTCTATATAGCCCTGGCTGTCCTGGAACTCACTTTGTAGACCAGACTGGCCTCGAACTCAGAAATCCACCTGCCTCTGCCTCCCAAGTGCTGGAATTAAAGGCGTCTGCCACCACGCCCAGCCTGATCCCATCTCTTATTTCTCCCTATATCCTCCCCCCTCTCTCCCAACTCCCCCACCCCCATCCCCCACCCCACCTCTGCTTCAAAGGACTTCAGGACTTCACTACAGAACGCCAGCCCAAACCCTAACCACTTCTGATCTCTCTGCAGCCTTGCATGGTGGCGCACACCTTTAATCCCAGCACTCGGGAGGCAGAGGCAGGCGGATTTCTGAGTTCGAGGCCAGCCTGGTCTACAAAG
>LR749649.1:190868-285128 GCA_902729485.2 Mus minutoides
GCTCAGCTCTGTTGCTTTTTCTAGGCTTGGGAACCCAGGCAGGGCAAAACACCCAATCCCCTCATGGAGACCCCATCCCAGCTTGAATCCTGGCCAGGCAGCCCTTCCCTATTGTGTGATCTGCTTATACCAGCAAGTAGAACTTCCCAGCTACCCAATTCTTTCTTTCTCTTTCTTTCTTTCTTTCTTTCTTTCTTTCTTTCTTTCTTTCTTTCTTTCTTTCTTTCTTTCTTTCTTTCTTTCTTTCGACAGGGTTTCTCTGTGTAGCCCTGGCTGTCCTGGAACTTACTTTGTAGATCAGGCTGGCCTCAAACTCAGAAATCCACCTGCCTCTGCCTCCCAAGTGCTGGGATTAAAGGCGTGCGCCATCACGCCCAGCCTGCTTCCTCTTTTTCAACGTTAATTTTATTATGTGTGTATGTTGATGTGTACACATACGTGTGTCCTTCTAAACTCTCAACGCTGCATGGACTATACAATGACTCCTCCGTCCATCTCAGCCTTTTCTTTCCCACTCTTTCTGCAGCTCTTAGGGAACGGCTGTTTTGGCCTGGCATCCTTGTTTGGCCCAACCTCTCTCTAGCCTTATGCTGATAAGCCATCTACTCTGGCCAGCCTTAGTGCATGTCATTCTGGAATAGACCTGCTTGCCCTCCTACACAGGGTGGCTCTCCTAGGGGGTGTTCTGAGTCTCCCAGGCGGTGTCAGTCTGAACAGGTGCTGCTTTCCCAAGTCTCTGTCTCCATTAGGGTGAGCATGCTGAAGACAGCATCCAGGAATCACTCAATCCATCGCTGGTCGCTTTGAGAGGGGTCAGTTAACAGAGGAGGATTTCATTTCCCAAGTCATCCTCAGCTCCTAATGCCCTGGGGGTGGGGGGTTGCCATCTCCTGAATTCTTGGAAACTCACTTTTCTAGCTCTTAATGGCAATCATGCCAGCTGCCTGCTGCTGATTTACATCCCCCAGACAGTAAGTAATGAGCAGAGGAAGCTGCAGCCACACCAGCAGCCTGAGTCCAGAGGCTGTGCGGCACCATGACCGTGGCCTGCCCTCTGCTGGTCACCAGACTTCCAGGGCAGCAGCAGCAGCAGGGGGTTAAGCAAAGGCAGACTGTTTGGGGGTTCTGTTTTGTTCTGTTTTCTGTTCTGTGAAGTCCTTTGGTATTCCACAATGACTATGACGTCCTTCTCAAAGTAATATTTTGAAACGTGTAATGAGGTTATTAGGTTGATTACAAATGAAACTGACCATCAGGATAAATAGTCTTAATTTAATTAAGACTTCTTTTTTTTTTACCACTTTAATTTTTATTTTTTTATTATTTAATCTTTTTTATTAGATATTTTCTTTATTTACATTTCAAATGCTATCCCAAAAGTTCCCTATACCCTCCCCCCTCGTATCTTTTTTTTTTAATTAAAAAAAAATTGCCGGGCGTAGTGGTGCATGCCTTTAATCCCAGCACTTGGGAGGCAGAGGCAGGCGGATTTCTGAGTTCGAGGCCAACCTGGTCTACAAAGTGAGTTCCAGGACAGCCAGGGCTATACAGAGAAACCCTGTCTTGAAAAACCAAAAAAAAAAAAAAAAAATTATTTTTTTATTTTTGTTTTCTTCGAGACAGGGCTTTTTTGTGTAGCCCTGGCTGTCTTAGAACTCACTCTGTAGACCAGGCTGGCCTTGAACTCAGAAACCTGCCTGCCTCTGCCTCCTGAGTGCTGGGATTAAAGGTGTGTGCCACCATTGCCTGGCTACCCATGACTTAGGAAAACTTTAACTACACAGTTAATAAGACCTATGCATGGACACAACCAACTGGCCCTAGCAGTGCAGGTTGAGTCGCTATGATTTAAAATGAGGAAAAATGGTGTAGCGTGGAATGCCGTTGGTTTCCCCGGGTGACAGTTACGAGCCCCACTGATACCTCTGGGGTTGTTGCCACCTCCACTAAGAAGGAAAACACTCAACTTCAGGCAGGAAAACTAAAGACCACATCTTTTGACAACCAAATGCAGAGATACCCCGAATTCTACTGGTGCACCCCAGGGTAAGAACACAAGCAATGTTTTGAGAGGTGCAGGCAGACAAATGTAAACTATATTTCTATTTGTCCCCCTAGAATCAGCGACGGAGCCCAGACCCATGTACAAGCTAGGGCATTCGACCACCATGTTAAGTCTGTCCTGGAAAATTCTTTTAAAATGCAGCATTGATGGCCAGCAGTGGCAGCTGGGGAGAGGTGTGGTGGCATCAGCAGGGGGACAAACTCCAGGGTAAATTCCATGGGTGTCCCTCGGCCTTGTCCTGAGATTTGGGCTCTGTCCAAAATCTAATTTCTTATCAGAGTTATGGAAAAAATTCAGTCCATTAACATACAAAATCTGGGGGTGTTTGCTAACCAATGTTTGTCTTTAAATCAGAATGATATTGAATGGCCAGAAAGAATATGGCCTCTTTCCTCTCTCTTTGGGGTTCCATCAGAAACCCCAGAGTCTGACCTGCTGCCTGATGGAGGAGGCTCTCACATACTCAGAGGATAAACCCTTCCTTGCTGAGCAAACACAGGAGGCCCGCCTATCTTCCCTTTCCAACCAGAAAGAACGACAGTGCATGCAAATCACCTTATTACTTTATTAGAAGCATATTTACATTTTTGTCTGCAGAGAACAGTTTACAAAAATTATCCACGGTGCTTGGAAATACATACACGTTATTTCCATCCTTCATGAAGGGAAATATAAGTTAGTTATATTTACTGCGCTAAAAACACTTCTGCCTGTTCCTATACAGAAAAGGTTAGCACAGGGCATGAGGAATACTGCGTGGGCCTTTGGTGGTGGCAGGCATTGATTGCACTTATGAGGCTGGAAGACTAGGCTAGACCCCACTCCAAAAGGCACAGCAGAGCTACCAGGGCTCAGGTGGACTGGAACAGCACGAATGATGTCAGGGAGTGGTCAAGGACTGTTACCTGAACCACAAAACTGCCATTTTACCTAATAGCCACTGTCAAGTCCCTTGAAAGCAAGCATCCCTGCCCGGCCTCCTGTGGTGTGGCCTTGCCCATCTGCCCTCTGAGTCCTACCCCTGCACTCTGACAAGTCCTGTCTCCCAGCCCCCATGCACCAGAAAGAAGGAAGTCAGCTGTTCCTCAAGAGTCCTTGATGTGAGACTTGAAAGCAAGCTAAGGCTCACTCGCTCCCCTGAGAACTAAGGCCTTCCTGGGGTTCTGTGAGCTTCTTTACTGCACACAAGATCTGGGAGTCCCAAGACCTGTTTTCCTATTTTGTTTTTCTAGCCCACTGCCTCCCAAGTACCCAGTTTTCATCTGAGAAAACTTTTTAGAAAGTTGCTTCAGCATCGGGCAGTGACAGAGAAATACTGCTAAGGTCTCAGTCACTCGCCAGACTCAACCGCCTGGGTCCCCCTTCCCCCTTTTTTAAAAAGAGGGTGTCTGAGGCAGCCAGCCATTTACCTGTACTTTAGCTGAGCACTTAGGCATCGGCTGCTTTTCTGCTACGGGGCTCAGCCTCTTGGGAGGCTACCTGAGCAGCCCGAGGGCCAGTCATGGAGGCTCCCCATTTCCCTGAGTGCAGCATGTTCCTGGGGGTGGGGAGCAGTTCTTCCTGAACAGAGAAGTCCAAAGCTTAGTGGAAATGTACAGTGGGACTCCAGCACAGGACCAGGGCAAAGCCTTCCTGGGTACCTGCAGACAAGCAGGCAAGGGTGAGATTGGCACATGCTAGGCAGCAGAAGTCAAGTGTGGAGGGGGGTGTACCCCTGAACATGGGATCCTGTGTGCAACCAAATGAGTTACAGGCTGGCAGTACAGCCTGTGCCTTCTCTGGGTTCTGGTGCCAGCACTCAGCATGGCCCCACCAGCTGCTCCACCTGACATGCTCAGTGGCCCTCGATCAGGCTCGGGAGGCAAGCAAGCAGGTTCCAATGCATTGGTCCTAGGAGGTCACAGCAGAGGCAGCCTGGGTGGTGTCAGGGGGGGCCGAGTTGTGTGTTTGCATTGTATGTGTGTGATATGTGTATTGCGTGTCTCACAGGGAGAGGGAAAATAAGATGGTATAAAATGTCAGACTCCAGCAGAACAGGCATCTCTGGCATCCTTCTCCCCATCCCTACCCCCACATACACAAAGCACAAAGTCAGCTATGTGAAGCAAGGGAATGGGGACACCCGGGAGCTGGCTGCTGAGAACCCAAGAGGCTCTTAGGGATGTTTCCCGACACTGTGAGGAGTTACTGAAGACAAACAAACAAACAAAAAACCCACAAGGATCACAACAAGGATGCGTTCGCAGTGATGTCATTAGTAGCGCTTGTGCCCACAGACGGTAGAGCTGGTGTTTGTGCAAACAGGAGGGGTTCATCCATCCTGCCTGGCCCCTGACCTCAACAGTCCAAATCACTCCTAGGTGATGGGAATCTGAGTCTTGAGGAGGTCATCCTGCACCAAGGTGGCACTGTGGACAACTGGAGCCCTGCAGGGGTAATTGAGCTGGCACAGAAGCAAGAGAAAGAGGTCCTGAGTCACTTGTTCATAGAGGCTTGGAGGCCCCAGTAGACACGCTGCTCACCACAGCCCAGGCATGTGGGTGTTAGGAAGCATCCCCAGAGCTGTAGGGGAAGAAGTTGCTGGCTCTGCTGGGTGTGGTGGGTCTGGGCTCTGCTTCCTCGCTTAATTTGAAGAACATTTCCTGTTCCCGCTTCTTCTGGTTCAAATCCTCTTCCAGGGCCTGGGGAAGAGAGAGCAGATGGCATTCAGCGGGATGCCAATGATTCCAAACAGAACAGCATGTCCTGCTCTGGACAGCTCCCACCCAGGCTTCAGGGACTGGGTGGAAGGTCTCTCCTACCTCCCTGAGGTAAGCACCCCCTCCACCTGCCACACGCCTTCCTGAACTGCTCAAGGCCAATCCTGAGGAACTGCCTGTTAAGGGGTGAGAGGTACAGGCAGGACTCTCATGACAGGCAAAGAGCCGGATGGATAAAGAAGAGCCAGAGGGGAGGATCTATCAGCAAGAAAGAGATGGCCAAGTGCTCACCCCCAGTCAGGACACCCACTGCCTGCGGGAGGATGTGTGCCTGTCCCTCTGAGGGTCTGGGCTCCTCAGGGAATGGAGGGGTGCTTTCCAGCTGGCAGCAGCACAGGAGCTTCCCTTGGGCACATGCTCATCTATCCAGATGAACACGATCCTACCAGAAAGACTTCCCAAGAGCACCAGAACAGGAGCGCCAGCTCACAAAGGAAGTTGAAGAGGCGGGAGAGCAAGGGCCCTTAGACAAGATCAGGCACCGTGTGGGAGGGGAAACTGACTTGGGATTTATGTAAAATCTTCACTTCAGGTTGGCAATTAGACAAACCAAGCCTGCTGAGTGGTGGTGGTAGAGGCGCATACCTTTGCTTGGGACTCAGAAATAGGTAGATTTGTGAGTTCAAGGCCAGCCTAGTCTACAGAGGGAGTCTCAGGGCAACCAGGGCTACACAGAGAAACACCGTCTCAAAATAAAAAACAAGAGCCGGGGCGTGGTGGCACACGCCTTTAATCCCAGCACTCGGGAGGCAGAGACAGGCAGATTTCTGAGTTCGAGGCCAGCCTGGTCTACAAAGTGAGTTCCAGGACAGCCAGGGCTATACAGAGAAACCCTGTCTCGAAAAACTAACTAACTAGATAGATAGATAGATAGATAGATAGATAGATAGATAGATAGATAGAGAGAGAGAGAGTTCCAGGACAGCCAGGACTATACAGAGAAAGCCTGTCTCGAAAAACCAAATAAATAAATAAATAAATAAATAAATAAATAAATAAATAAAACAAAAAGAACCCCCAAACCCTGAAAATTACTATACTGGCTCAGTGATGCAAATGTAAACCAAACTGCCCAGGAGACCAGTGTGTGAGCCCCCGGGATCCAGTGTGTGAGCCCCCGGAATCTAGCGTGTGAGCCCCCGGGATCCAGCGTGTGAGCCCCCTGGGATCTAGCATGTGAGCCCCTGGGATCTAGCATGTGAGCCCCTGGGATCCAGTGTGTGAACCTCCAGGGGTCTAGTCTATGAGCCCCCAGGAGACCAGTGTGTGAGCCCCCTGGGATCTAGTGTATGAGCCCCCTGGGATCTAGTGTGTGTGAACCCCTGGGATCCAGTGTGTCAGCCCCCAGCAGTCTAGTGTGTAAACCCCCAGGGATCCAGTGTATGAGCCCCCAGGGGTCTAGTGTGTGAGCCCCCAGGGATCCAGTGTGTGAGCCCCAGAGGTCCAGTATGTGATGTGTGAACCCCCCCAGGAATCCAGTGTGACCCCCTGGGGTTCAGTGTGTGAGCCCCTAGGTGTTCAGTGTGTGACCCTGATGGAGGTGTTGCTCATAGTTCTGCTGCTGTTTAGACACAGGGTGGTTTAGTAAGTCGCCCAATTTCAAAGCTAGGAATAGTTGAGCATATCCACCCCAAAAGTTCAAGTTGTCTGAATTCTGAAGTGCTAGTTTGACATCATAGTGAGATACCATTTCTGACCTCACAGGTTGGGTGGCAGTCCAAAGGTGGGTATGCCGTAAATACCTCCTGGCTGTGTGTAAGGACCCAGGAGACACAACCAAATTTGCTTAGACTTGTGTGTTTCGAGTGTGACATGCCAGCTGAGGCTCGTGTGCCTGAACACTCAGCCTCCAAGATGGTGGGGTAGAAGGCATGACTGGTGAAGCTAGGGTCACAGGGGAGGGGACAACCCTGCTTCCTGCTCTCTGCCTCTATGGTATGATCAGCACCTCGAACATCAGTGTAGCTGAAATAAACCTGTCTGGTGTTCTACCACGAGACAAGAGAAGGAGCAGACATGGCCTTATCCCGAGACATCTCATTACACAGATGTGAATATCCCAAACTTGGAGAAGGATCTGAAACCCACAGCGCTCTGGTCCCCAGTGTCTGCTGAAGGGACACTTAGCGTGGAGTGCTGAGCAGGGACCGAAGCCTGTGACTCAAGCCCTGCTGTCCTTTGCCCACCACAAGTCTCCCCCCAAAGCCTTGGAGAGCACAGGCAGCAGTCTGTGTCCTGCTGTGTGCCAGATAGTAAACATAACACACGAGTACTAACTCTATGTACCTCATCTCTTCCATCAGCCCCATGGGTCCTCCTCTATGTCCTCTCAAATCCTCTTCTTTAGTTATCCTTGATACATACATATGCTATTCATATGTATATGAGTACCACCTGCTGAGTCCATTTACCGTGCTCATATGCATACATGTTCGAAATGACTGCTTGGGGTCAGACAGCTTCTCAGGGGTCTCATCCCTGGAGAAGAGGAACTCTTCTCTCAGCAGCCATCTAATTGTCTCTGACTCTTCATCTAGAGTGAGGCTGTGGGAGAGCTCTCCCCCACCCATGTTGGACGGTCAATGGGGTTGTCATTGTGCCTGCTTTGTTTGTGTGATAGTACTGCGGTCTCGGTCTCGTGGGGCAGCTTCCCTGTCCTATAGGGAAGACTCCGCTTTGCAGGCCAGTTTCTATGGCAATGCAATGCAACTGCCGTCCCAGAGCAGCACGGAGGAGGTAAATGAATACGTTTCTTTCTAAACACACTTATTAACAAATGAGTTAGCCCACCAGCAGCAATGTGTTGACAGTAGCTTATAGTAGATAATACTCCTGCATTTTACAGTCTAACATGGCAACATAAGAAGGGCCAGGAAGACAGACAGAGAGAGAGAGAGAGAGAGAGAGAGAGAGAGAGAGAGAGAGAGAGAACAGACTACGCTGAGGCCCCACTCTGTCCTCAGTGACCTCAGCAAATCAGGAAGACTACACTTACTTAAAAGGAAGCAGTCTGAGTTCTAAAAATACTCCACAGGACTTGCTATAAGAAGGAGACAGAACTTAAGGCTGCTTGGTGTAATGCCAGTGCACCTCTGGGCCTTCTTCCTGCCAGCAGCAACTCGGGCAGCTGTGACAGAACCCTGTGGCAGCGGTGACAGAACCCTGCCCGAGGCAGTCTCACAGGCAGGGTGCAGGGCCAGCTCTCTAAGCACTGACTGGCCTGTGGTGCTTCCAGGAGCCTGAGAGATCATCCCAGGAAGCTGCTGCGAGAGATGACTGCTCATTCTCCAGACCCTTAGGACGTGAGTGCCCAGGAAACAGCTGCCAGGGTCAGACAAGCAGGTGCACGTTCACTCCCTGATGCCAGAGCCAGCAGGAACACTGGGTACCTGTGGGCTTAGTGTCAGAAACCCCAGCAGGGCACGGTCTGCCTCCTGTCTGTGTACTCGGTGGCTAAAAAACCCTCAGAGTATCAGGCAGTGTGGGCACACGGTCATGGGTCACAAGGTCAAGGGTAACAAGGCTAACCTCTCCTCAGAATCTAAGAATGAGTATGCTGGGCTAGGCAGGGGTGGCTCACACCTTTAATTCCAGCACTCAGGAGGCAGAGACACGGGGATTTTTGAGTTCCTAGCCAGAATGGACTATGGAGCTACACAGAGAAATTTTGTCTCAACAAACAAACAAACAAACAAACACCCAAAACAAGAATGCTGAGGGTTGGGCTGGAGAGCAGTTAAGAGCACTGACTGCTCTTCTGAAGGTCCTGAGTTCAAATCCCAGCAACCACAGCGTGGCTCACAACCATCTGTAATGAGATCTGATGCCCTCTTCTGGCGAGTCTGAAGACAGCTACAGTGTACTTAGATAAGAATGCTGTGCGTTAATGACTCTTTAGATGACCCTACAATCTTCTTTTCTTTTGTTTTTTTTTTTTTTTGTTGTTTTGTTTTGTTTTGTTTTGTTTTTTACACAGGGTTTCTCTGTGTAGCTCTGGCTGTCCTGGAACTCACTTTGTAGACCAGGCTGGCCTCAAACTCTGAAATCCACCTGCCTCTGCCTCCCGAGTGCTGGGATTAAAGGAGTGCACCACCATGCCCGGCTGACCCTACAATCTTATTGCACCAGGACCATGCTGAGGCCTGCCTGTGATGTTCACTGCGTTGGTTACCTTCTTGCTGCTGCTACCAAATACCTAAGAAAAGCAGCTAATGGCAGAAGGTTCCCTTTGGGCTGGTACTTGGAGGGGGCAGCCCATCCTAAGAAGGCAAGGTGGTGAGAGCACCTGGCACCTGGTCACAGTGCCTCTGCAGTGAGGAGTCTGTAAAAACCCCAGCCATCGAGCCACAGCCAAGAGCCCAGCCCAGCCTGACTCTGGCCTTGTGAGACCCTGGAGAGGCCCCTGCAGAGACTCCCAGCTTTTGAATCCTATTCCTATAGTGTTCGATAAAGAGTGTGGCTTACACTGCTGAGTGTATGGCTGTTTGCTTTGGTGCTGAGGCAGACCCCAGAGCATCAAACATGCTAGGCTGGTGCTCTGCCCCAGAGCTCCACCCCAGACCAAGCACAGAGATTTACACATTTGGGAACTAACTCAGAAAGTGAAGTAGCTTGCACTGGCCTTTGACCTCACAGAATGGCTTTCTGCTGGTCTTTGACCTCACAGAGTGACTGCCTGAAACTCCCCAAGGTGGGGGCGGGGGGGAGGTGCCAGCCTGGCAACGTGACTGACTGCTGCTCATGGCAGGGGTCCTCTGCTTGCCTCAGGTGCACATGGGCTAATGTCAGAGCACCCTCCTATTCCAGGAGTCCAGAGAGCTGCCAGCGTTCAGCACAACAGGCAGATGGGTCCTGTCTCTCGGGAACAGACCAATTTTAGGGGTGCCACGAGGCAAGGGTCGGAAAATAGGGAGGCTTCAGATGTACCCATGAGTCCAACACAGTACCTTTTTGCGTGGCCGAAGCCTGTCTCGCCATTCCTTCAGGCTCTGGTTATGGCTCTCATCCAGGGCCTTCAGCTTCTGGGTTTCATGCTCTACCAACAGATGACACTTTTCATTCTGGAATAGGCAGAATAAGAGTGAGGAGGCCAAAGCCTGGGGAAACAGACCCATGGCATCCTTAAGGGCACTACCACCATGGGCTCACTATGCTGTGGCCACTATCTACAACTCTGAAAGTGGGTAATACACTCGCACAAAGCAGTGCCTGGAGGACTATTCCAGAAGGGTGATGACGTGGACGTGTGAGCACGCACACCATGGTGGAGGCCAAAGGACAACTGAAGAGTCGCTTCTCTCTGTTGCCCTTTGCATGGATTCCAGGAAATCACACTTAGACTGTTAGGCCTGTGTGCTCACTGTGTACGCAGTCGCTGAGCATCCTGCCTGCCCTTATGTGTGCTTTTGACATTGTCTGGGCTTTTAAAAAAGTTTTGGGCTGGTGAGAGGATCCAGTGGGCAAAGCCTGACAACCTAAGTTCAATCCCCAGAGCCCACTGTGAAAGGACGACAGAACTGGCTCCCAAAAGTTGTCCTCCGAACCACACACATGCTCTGGGCGTGCACCTACCCAAACTCACACACATGCATAAACATCCCATAAATAAATCAATAAACTGCAGCCTGTAACTCCTGGTCCCGAGCTATCTTCCTACTGACACCTTTCACACAGCAGGCCCACATTTTAACTGTAGCTGTAACTCCTGGTCCCGAGCTGTCTTCCTGCTGGCACCTTTCACACAGCAGGCCCACGGGTGTGCTGCTCTGCATCTGGCAACAGCAGTTTTCTATGGCAGCCCAAGCAGACTAAGTCTCTGTGCATAATTATAGGTATATGTATGTGTAATTGTGCATATCACATGATATATGTAACCTATATGTACTATCTCCTGCCTCATGTCATCTCCTCAAGAGAGGGATCTCCCCATCTCTGCTATATGCTCTGAGTTAAGTTCTTAGCCTTCTAAATTTTACCTGAGATCTATGTGGCAGACAGGAGTGAGGTTCCTATTGACTACCTATAGGGACTGAGTCCTGCTACAGGAACTCCTAAGGCAAGTGCAAGGCTTTCATCCTCTAAAAAAACCATACAGGAAGGAGAGCCCCTCAGAGGGGTTTTATTCTGGGCCCCAAGCTGGAAGCTTCTGGGAGTTTGTAAGTCTATCTAGTCACGAATACTCAGAGCACTGTGTCCTGTAACCAACTGTGTGTACCACTTGGTGGATCTTTCCGTCAGTGGTCACATAATGATGTCACAGGCAAGGAATGCCTGACCAGAACCTACATGGACCAGTCTCTGCCTGGCAGCCTCCAGTGCTGACCATTCTTTGAGAGTCTCCCTGCCTATCTGCAAACTGCCCCATGGTCCCAATGGCCTGAGAAACCACCTGAAGTTCACAGAGGCTGGAGCTGGCACCATCTGTCAAGCACAGCTCCTCGATCCACCACAAGGGGGGCACCAGGTAGCAGTTCCTGCAACTGGGCCCTCAGGTGCTCAGCCACTCGTGTCCAGGTGGGTGCTAACACTGTGTGGTTCTGATGGGTAAACATCCTGCTTGTTCATATCCCTAATGTATGGGGCCAAACTAAGGTACACTCAGCTCCACCACCCCCTTCACAAATCCACATACCAACAGGAGACATCACCTCCACCCTACAGCTATTTCAGAGAGATAAAAAGTAAGGCTAGGAGGGTCGTCCGACTTGTCCAGTGTAACAGCCTGAGAGTAGCGTGACAGGTGGGCATCAGCTCACTCGGGCTTGACCGACTGAGATGTCACCCTGCTGGTGGCCTCCAAGCACTGACTTGGGGAAACTGAGGCACAGGGCCGCATACCTGCAGCTGCTGTAGCTCGCTCATGTTGCTCTCGCACTGCGCCACCATGTCTCGCATCTGGTTCTCGTGTTTCTGCTGCTGCTGCAGCCTCTCCGCCTTCTGCCTCTTCTCCTCCTGCTGGGAGAACTGCAGAAAGAGAATGCTGCTGCAGGGCCGGTGGGAGCTCGCCTGGATGGCTGGTAGGGGCGGGGCGGGGGCGGGACTTTGCCTAGCTCAGCCTGAGCCAGCAAGGTCCATCATAGGGACTGGGCAGCGATGCTCTGAGTCCAGCCCACCTCAGGTTCTGCTCTCACTACTGAAACTTGCCCTGAGTGGAGACCCAGCCTCTGCCCTCACACTGGTAGGTGTCACCCTGCTGGGTCACCTGATAGTGTGAGATGACAAGTACCAGGATAGAAATCACAGGGACACCGAGCAGTGGTGGTGCACGCCTTTAATCCCAGCACTTGGGAGGCAGAGGCAGAGGCAGAGGCAGGCAGATTTCTGAGTTGGAGGCCAGCCTGGTCTACAGAGTGAGTTCCAGGACAGCCAGGGCTACACAGAGAAACCCTGTCTTGAAAAACCAAAAAAATAAAAAATAAATTAAAAAATTAAATTAAATTAAAAATTCCCAGGGGCCTGTATCACACAGGTCAGGGTGGATGAGAACACAGAACGTCATGCATGCAAAAACATGGGGTCATCAAGGAAACCAGTGCATGACCAACTCTATTGAACAAGGATCTGTCCACCAAGGGAGCCTTCTCACGGACTACTGAAACGTCCAGGCCATGACTGACTTGCACACTGCGCTCTATCTAATATCTGACATGCGGTTCCCCTGCTGTATGCGGCCAGTCCTTACCCAGCTTCCCCACACTCACTGCCCACAGCCTACCAGACGCATGCGTGCAGTCCCCACCTGCTTGATCTTCTCGCGCTGCTCAGAGGCACTGCCCGCACCGTTGATGTGCAGGCTCTTCTTGTACATGGCCATGCGCGTCTTGCCATCGCTCCTCTGGATCTTGGGTAGCCGCGCCTTCTCCTGTTGCTGTCTGACCTTCAGCTGCTCCATCATGCGCTGGTTGTAGCGCTGCATCTGTTCCCGCTCCTGGGGGAGGGGGGGGCACCAAGCAGAGGTGAGGGAGCTCTAGGTATGGAGGGTGCTCAGGAGCCAAAGGCCACCATGCTCAGCCTGGGAGCCCCGGGTGCCAGCACGGAAGAGCTGTTAGCTCCCTTCTAGAGTTCAAAGGCATTGCTCTTTCATTCCTTTCTTTTTACACTTATTTATTTTATTGGGGGGAGGGGTCAAGCATAAGTGTGGCACTCAGAAGACACATTGTGGGAATCAGTTCTCTTTTTCTGCTATGAGAGCTCGGGGAATTGAACCTGAGCTTAGCCACCAAGTCATTTCCACAGGGATTTTTTTGTTTGTTTGTTTGTTTGTTTGTTCTTTCAACAGTCCAGTGTCTGACTTCTGATGGTCTGACCCTCAGCGTTCTGACTTTGCAGGTATAAGTACAATGTGATTCAGGTGGGCCCAGACTTTGAGTGTGCATTTCTTCCAGGGTGGACAAAATCTAGTACAATTTTCTGGATTCCGGACAGTGGCAGCAAACCACAGCTCTTGCTGGCCACATGTTCCTGAGAGGAAATACCCTACGGTAGGCTACTTCAGACCTGTGTGACTCAGCAAAGAAGCCCAAGGGGCAAGCAGCTAAAGAACACGTACAATTCGTTACTTTCAAGTCTGGCAACAAGTGAAGAAACATCTTCTTTTTCCCCCCTTGGGGGTAGGTAGAGCAGGTTCAAGTAGCCCAGGACTGGCTTTGAACCGAGAGGGCGGAGCACTGAGGTGTTGGGTGAGCAAGGGAGCTGCCTACCCCATCTTCATCCTCCCGTGGTTTCCTTGACTCTCACAGGGGGACCTGGGGATGGTCTTAGGCCCTCACTGTGGCTGCAGCAGCCCCCTTCCTGGATGCTGCCATCAAGCCGCCCCTCATCCTGCCCCGCCCCCCCCATCTCACCTTCTCGTGCTTACGCAGCAGGTCATGCCGCTGCAGGAAGTACTGGTCCTTAAGTTGCTGCTTCACCAGCTGATGTCGCTCCTGCAACTGGTGCTCCTCCATCTCCCACAGGGCTGCCTCACGGTCTGCGGAGGACGCGCCACCCACACCGTGAGGAGCGCGCAAGGCCGGAGAAAGTACAAGTCATCCACCCAGTCCCCTCCCCCAGGTCTCCGCTGGGCTCGGAGGAATGGGCGTCTGAGCTACCTCGGTAGATGACATTGGCTGAGCTGAGACCATTTACATGACACTCCTTTTTCGGATGGTCAATTGAGAAGGGTTCTGATGGAGAACTTGTGTGGAGATGACTGGGGTCAGAAAGCCCATGAGGAGGCAGGTCCTCAGCAGGCACTAAGTCTAGTGGAGCCTTGACCTTGGGCCTCTCTGTTGTTTCTAAGCCGTTTGGACTCTCCCAGGGCGGTTTCCTCACAGGACAGTAAGATCACAGGATCACACATTAGGATCATGGGAGGGGCAGTCTTACAAGGAGAAGGTGAGGCTGGCAGGAGGTCAGGTGTGAACACTAGCACACAGTGGGGCAGGTGGTAGCCACACAAGGTGCCGTTTTTGCATACTGTGGTAACTGGTATCCCTGCCTCACTCCTGACTTTTGGGGGTAGAGGGGTGTCCCTAGTTCTACCATTCAGGGTGACTCTGGGCCCTACCTCGGAGGAGCTCCTGCTTCTTGCTAAGGCAATCTCGCTCCTTGTCACAGATCTCACGCCTGTTTTCCGTGGTGAGCTTCCTCATGGCCAGCTCCAGGTCCTCCTTCTGCTTGGCTATGAAGTCCCGGTCCTGTGAGGAGGGATGAAGAGGCATCTTTAAACAGATGACTTGGGTGACAGCTCTCTCTCTCTCTCTCTCTCTCTCTCTCTGTAAAGGTGAGAGCCTGCCTGCCTCTCTCACCAGCCTTGGTCTGTACATTTCAACTGTTTACTTTGTGTGAGAGTGTTTGTTGGCAGGCATGCATGTCCTGGAAATGGAGTTATAGGTGGCTGTGAACCGCAAAACATGGCTGCTGGGAACCAAACCCAGATCTCCTGCAAAGAGCAGACAATGCTCTAAACCACTAAGCCATCTCTCCAGCCCCTAGCCCTGTGTTTTAAAAAGTTATCTGCTCATAATAACAGGTGCAGTGCACCATTTCAGTACATGATTACCTTATGTACTGATGAGTCCAGGGAACCTCAGATATTTATTCCTTTGTGGTAAACTATTAAAGATCCTCTTCTTACCGTGCTGAGAAATGCACGTTACAATTGGGTATGGGCACTTCTGTGCTACTGAACTTAAAAGCCAGTTTCTTCTACTAATAACCAACCTTGCCCAGAGGAAAGGGACAGGCTGTGAGGTACTTGGAAAAGGATGGGAAGTCTGCAGTCAGATCAAGGACTAGGCCTTGCCCTGCTGCCATCAGCTCTGCAGCGTCACCTTTCTGAGCTGATTTCCTCTGCAAATGGAAAACCAAATAACTCCAACCCCAAGGTACCATGAACACTGGACCAAATCATGTATCAAGCACCTGGAAAACTCATGTTATGACTGCCTGCACCCAGGCAGAATGTGCAAAGACCCCACAGTGAGGAAAACAGGAGGATTCAGCAGGACTGAGGGAGAAGCTGGACTGAGGGCGAAGGCCAGGCTGGGAGGGACCAATAGGCCAGGCAGCAGCAGGCGCAGTGAGGAGCTGGCCCTTAGCTTACAAACAAGATGAGAGCTACATCGGAGGGTTTGAAGGCCCAGAGCTGAGGGAAGAAAGGGTGACAGAGGTAGATTTGGATTTCATGTCGATAGTACCAGCTGGCTTGGAGAGAAAGTGCAGGGGACAGGAAGAAGGAGGGAAACCAGCTCTGAAGCCAGGAGAGCTATAACAAAGGTGGGACCCAACAATACTGACAGATGCACAGGCATAAAGATTAGAGAAATGTGGGTGTGTGTGTGCGCGTGTTTAGTATGCATGTATGTTGTATGTTATATGTCAAGGTATGTGTGTTGGGTATGTATTGTGTGTCATATCGAGGGCATGTGTCATGTGTGTGTTGTGTGTATCTCTGGTGTAGTGTATATCTTTAGTGTGTGTTTAACATGTATGAATGTTGTATGTTATGTGTTGGGGTGTGTGTTATATGTAGTAGAGAATGTGTTATGTGTATGTCTGGCATGTATATGTGGTGTATATCTGAAGTGTGTGTTTAGCATGTATGTATGTTGTATGTTATGTGTTGAGGCATGTGTGTTAATGTGTGAAGGAGAAAATGTATTGTGTTTGTTGTGTGTATGTCTGGCGTGTATGTGTGTGTGTGTGTGTGTGTGTGTACTGTATGTCAGGAAAAGATGAAGGAGTGGAGGGAAAAGCTGGGTCAGGAATGACAAAGGTTCTAGCCTGCCAACAGAACAGAAGCTAGCTCCTCCTCAGGACATAAGAATAGAGCCAGGTCTGAGAGATCAAGACTTTGATGTCTTTTAGACACCAAGGCAGGCAGGTGATGGATCTGGGCTGACAGGAGACGTGACATATGAACAATCTTGCAGTGAGGCAGGCAGGACTAGGGTGCAGGCTACAGCAGCTAGTGAGCAATGCGCTAGATTTAGGCATTTAAAACAGGAGGCAGATATTCAGGCAGCAGGCCTGGGCAGGTTAAAAGAAGGGGCCATCGGGCTGGTGAGATGGCTCAGCGGTTGAGAGTGCCGACTGCTCTTCCAAGGGTCCTGAGTTCAAATCCTAGCAACCACATGGTGGCTCACAACCATCCATAACAAAATCTGATGCCCTCTTCTGGAGTGTCTAAAGACAGCTACAGTGTACTTACATGTAATAAATAAATAAAATTAAAAAAAAAAAAGAAGGGGCCACCAGCTGCCATTTGGGTTTTCACAGCTGAGTGCTGGAGGCTGGAGACTCACCAGCTGCTGTTTCTTCTGGGAGTGTTCCACCAACTTCTGCTTCATGCTCTCCTTCCGCTGCTGCCGGGGCAGTTTCTCAACCTCACTCTTCACCTGCAGCAGATATGGCGGAGGACAGCTTGCACCATGGCTCTTCATTCTCTGGCTGCACTACAATCCTAGTCTTCTCAATGCATGAAATACCAGTTGCGCAGATATGCTGTCAATACCTAAGGTCTCTGGGGTCACTATCAATTTCAGTTCTTAAGGTGTTTCTGTTTTTGCAGGATCCCTGTCCCTCTGCTGAGATATTTTAGTGCAAATGAGTGGACGCCCTCCAGGCTCATGGAGGAATCTTGGCTGGTGTAGGACCCAGAGCATTCCACACCCCTGGCTACAGGGATTGATTCGAGGAAGCACTCCACTCTTGCAGGACTCATTGCTAAATTGCTGGGAGAAGCTGGCTTCTTTCCTGGAAGATATAAGCGTCCCTAGAATGGTGTCTGCCCAAGATGATACCCGCACAGGAAGGAACAGTTCTTTTCATTGCTCTACCCTATCATTGCTCTACCCCCAGACGCGCACAGTGGAGTAATAGAAAAGGCAGCGCAAAGTTCCCAAGGAACCTCCTGTTTCTGGCCAGAGAATCAGGAAATGGAAATCCTTAGCTTCTAGGAATGAACTCCATAGAAGCCTCAGGGTGAGCCGTGCCTCCAGCATCACCAGGACAGATCAAGACCACTTCAGAAAGGCTCTGAGAAAACAAAGCCTCTGACACAGAAGGCAAGTTCTGTCTTAAATGCTAACGGGGCTGGGTACCTACGGAAACAAGAAGAAATGTATAGGGTCTCAAGAATTCTGTAACTTCCCTGTGGCATTACACACTTTAAATAGATACTGAATGACAAAAGTGTGCATATTGTATTACAGGCTGAGAGAAAGCACTAAGCCTAATACCCAAAGAGGCAAATATTTAAACCAAGTAATGGATTAAAGTGGAATAATAAAATAGTCAAATACTCCAAACAATAGGCAAGAAACAGGAAAATAGAGAGACAAAAACTAGAGGAGCAAGCAGGAAACAACCCTTAAAAGTAAACAGCAGAAACACCCCAACTAAAACAACAGAGACCTGCAGGCTGCATTTTGGAAAATAGTCCAACTATATATAGTCAACAAGAGACCCATGTTACTCAACAAGTTAGAAGAATTTAAAAAAAGTTTTCAAAGATTTGCTTTATTTTTTTAAATTATGTGTATTTGTGTATGTGTCTCTCTGTGTGTGGGGGTATATAAATATATACCCTGTATAAACAATATATATATATATATATATATATATATATATATATACCTATACCTTGTATATATAATACATTCTGCATATACAAGACATATACATCCTGTATATACAATATACCCTGTATATATGAGTATATATGAGTACTTCCTGTACTTCTCTGTGCAGGTACCTGAGAAGGCCAGATATGGGTTCTGGAAACCAAACTGGGGTCTTATACAAAAACAGTAAGTATTTTCAACAGCTGAGTCATTTTTCCAGCACTACAAAATATATTCTATGTAAACACTAGTTAAAAGAAAGCAAGAATTGGGGCTGGAGAGAAGGCTCAGTGGTTAAGAGCACTCTATGCTCTTCCAGAGGTCCTGAGTTCAATTCCCAGCAACTATACAGTGGAACTCTAATGGGGGGAGGGGGAGGAGAAAAGAAAAAACAAGGACCCCAGGTGTGCTGGCACACGCCTTCAACCCCAGGACATAGGAGGCAGCAGCATAGGAGATATCCTGGTTTGAGGTCAGCCTGGGTATATAGTGAGTTTTAGAACAGCAAAAGGCTACATAGAGAGGCCCTGTTTCAAAAGAAAACAAAATGGCTGGAGAGATGGCTCTGCAGTTAAGAGCACTGACTCCTCTTCTGAAGGTCCCGAGTTCAAATCCCAGCAACCACATGGTGGCTCACATCCATCTGTAATGAGATCTGATGCCTTCTTCTGGTGTGTCTGAAGACAGCTACAGTGTACTTAGATATAATAATAAATAAATGTTTGGGTCAGTGTGAGGGGGGCCGGAGCGAGCAGAGGTTATGAATTCAATTCCCAACAACCACATGATGGCTCACAACCATTTGTGTACTCAAATACATAAAAATAAATACATAAATCTTGAAAGAAAGAAAGAAAGAAAGAAAGAAAGAAAGAAAGAAAGAAAGAAAGAAAGAAAGAAAGAAAGAAAGAAAGAAAAGCAAGGTGTGCTGATACAAGCTTGTAATCCCAGAAGATGGCAGACAGTGGAATCCTTAGGGCCACTGGTCCCAGTGAGAGTCCCAGTCTCAAAAAACAGGGTAAATGGCCCCAAGGGCCAGCACTTAAAAGCTGACCTCAGAATCATCTGCAAACACACATGCACCCACATATACATGGACACACACACATGAGCAACAGGCAAACTCACCCTTGTAGCTAAAAGCATTAACATGCCTTTCTCAATACTGAAGGGAAAAGTCTGCAGGAGACACGAAGGACAGTCAAGTTGACGTTTATGCTACACTCTACCCAGTGCATGCATGAAGAAACACTTACTAACAGTTCTCAACCATAAAAAGAATCTTGAACCTTTTAAAAACTCACAGGAAGTAGCCTATGGGTCAAAGAGGAAGTTGCAGAGTATATTAGAAAAGAATTTGAGCCAGGCAGTAGAGGAACATGCCTTTAATCCCAACACTCAGGAAAGATCTCTGTGAGTTGGAGGCCAGTCTGGTCCAGAGTATGTTCCAGAACAGATAGACAAAAAACGTGTCTTGATCAACAACAACAACAACAACAACAACAAAAACAAACCAATCAACCACCACCACCACCAATAACAACAACTAAGCCAGCAGGGTCTTTAATACAGCACTTAGGCAGATCTCTGAGCTCAGAGCTAGCCTGATCTACCTAGCCTATTCTATGCTGGCCAGTTACTAAGTAAGACAGATCCTGTCTTTAAAAAAAAAAAAAAGCTGGGCAGGCAGTGGTGGTGCACACCTTTAATCCCAGCCCTTGTGAGGCAGAGGCAGGCGGATCTCTGTGAGTTCGAATCCAGCCAGATCTACAAATGGAGTCCAGGACAGCCTGTGCTCTTACACAGAGAAACCCTGTCAAAATAAAACAAAACAAAACAAAACAAAACAAAAAAACAAGAATCAAATCAATGCTTTGCTGCTAAGAGACTTAATGAGGGAATACTGCACGTTCCTCTCCAGACTAGAAACAAGGAAGAACTATTTCTAGCCGACTTCCTGCTGGACCTGAGCCAGCACATAAAGCCAGTAAGAGGTACATCAACTGCAAAGAAGAAATGAAACTGTTTCTGTGCATACAGAAAACCTCAAGGAATCTACCAAAACAAAAAACCAACCAAACAAAAAAACTAGAATAAGACAGTAAGGCTAGATACAAGACCACTGCACAAATAGTCACGTGGCTCTATCCTTTAGTAATTAGCTAAATTGACACTTTAATTTTTATTTTATTTTATTTTATTTTATTTTATGTTTATGGGTGTTTTGCTTGCATGTATATCTGTGCACCATATATGTGCTTTGTGATGACAAAGGCCAGAAGAGGGAATTGGGAATCCTGCCCCCCAGAACTGGAATTACAGAGAATTGTGAACTGCCACCTGGGTGCTGGAAACTGAACCCAGGTCCTCTGAAAGTATAGTTAAGTACCCTTAACTGCTGAGCCACCTTTACAGTCCCCTAAATCGATAATGTTCAAGTATCTTATAAAAGTACCCTCCCCAGTAGAGGTGGCACACACCTTTAATCCCAGCACTTGGGAGACAGAGGGCAGAGGGCAGAGGCAGGCAGATTTCTAAGTTTGAAGCCAGCCTGGTCTACAGAGTGAGTTCCAGGACAGCCAGGGCTACATAGAGAAACCCTGTCTTGAAAAACCAAAAAAAAAAAAAAAAAAAAAAAAAAAAAAGTCTGTCCTCAGAGGCTCAGTGCTGTTCTGATGGCCGTTCCACCCAAATTGACAGACACGAAGTCCTATGAGGCTTCTCTTCAGGAAGGACGGACAAAGTGATACTCTGATGTGAATGAAAAGGCAGAGAGGCGGAACAGCCAGTGACTCAGGACTCACTACTTGATGCCAAGGCTCACCAGTCTGGGCTCACAGACACAGACCAATGAACCCACGCGATGTGCAGACCCTAAATGCACCCAACCAGATGGGCTCATACAAGGTCGACTCCTTTTCCATAAAGGAAACTTAGCAGAAGGAGGTGGTTGTTTCCCTCACACAGTGCTGGGACAGGCATCCCACAGCAAACCCTGAGCCCGTCCACACCTTACTCCTTACGGAATGTTCTCATGGGAAGATACAAAACCAAACACGGTAAACTTCTAAAAGACTGCACATCCCATAGGGCTGGGGAAGGACTCCTTGGCTTCTTAAATAAGCCATCAAAAGAGTCACCCCTAAAGAAAACAGTTTTCCAGGACAGCCAGGACTGCACAGAGAAACTCTGTCTCAAACCAAAAAAAAAAAAAAAATTAAAATAAATAAAAATAAAAAGAAAGAAAAAAGAAAAGAATAAAGAAAACAATTAGGTTTGTGAGATAAGCCATGAGTGGAGAATAGATATTTGCAAAATAACATCTTATAAAGGACCAAATATAAAGAGAATAATTTCAGAATTCAGTAAAGAGAAATCAATCTCCCAGCTAAATAAAGGAGCAAAAGTGTTTGGGACAGACACCTCACACAGAAGTGACACGCAGGCAGAAAGGAAGCACACAACTGGCTCAGAGCATGTGTGATGTCATCGACACATGCTCACCATCTGACTTCAAACCCCACAAGCTTAGCCTGCCTCACCCTCTCTTCCATGTCCCACGTTTTTATTTTTATATTTTAAAAAAGATTTATTTATTTTATATATGTGAATACACTGTTGCTGTCTTCAGACACACCAGAAGAGGGCATCCAATTACAGATGGTTGTGAGCCACCATGTAGTTTCTGGGAATTGAACTCATGACCTCTAGAAAAGGAGCCAGTGTTCTTAAGTGCAGAGCCATCTCTGGCTCCCTCCTTGGGTTGTCTCATGTTCTCTGGCCTCTCCTCTAGGTGCATTTCCTATCGACTGTGTTACTGACTCCAGGACCTGAGAGTGAGGAGGTATTACCTATGCATTTACAGGATGTCAGCAGGAGATCAACAGATGGCCCCACTCCGTGTCCTCCCAGCTGTGACACCTTCCAAAATGTGTGCAGACACTGTCAATGTCCCAGAGAGCTGGGGACAGAAGACTCCAGCTCAGAAACACAGATTTACATAAAATTCCTAAAGGAACGGTTCATTTGTGTACCTTGGCCTCTGTACCAGGTGTGGCATCCAGTCCCAGCTCAGTGACTGTGACCACTGTACCACACAACTTAAGAGCTAGACTTAGAACTGAACTTTTACAAGCTGATTGCTTTGGTTTTGGGGACAGAACATTAAAGGCAGCAATCGAGCACAGGGTCTGAGTTTCCTGTCGAAGGCATGGAAGACACTAGAAGCATTCTTATGATGGTGGGAAGGGGCAGAAGAAGAATGAAGGCAGAGTCCCGTGGGGCCACTTGGCAAAGAGGCGGGCCCAAGGACTCCTGGGACCATTTACAGTGAGCCCTGTTCTCTGGCAGAGGGCAGATAAGCTGCATTCCAGGGCAGTGAAGTCACCGACTGCATTGGCACCCCATTTTCCCAATCAGAAAAACAATCTGGCGGTTAACTAAGAAGCCCCCAGGGTTCCTTGCAGCGATCTGGTGTGCAAGGCTAGGGAACGCTGAACCATTTATAAACTTAGCTTCATGACAGGGACAGATTCTGAGAGATAAGTCATTACAGAATTTCATCAACACGCAAACTGAGTAAAATCCCTCGGGGAAAACCTAGTGACCCAACCTCCCCCTCACCAGAGCTCCCTGCTTCAGTTACAGCAGCCATCTGCACAGAAGCAGCTGCAGGGCACTGGACATCAGGGATGACCCAGAGCTGTCTGGGGGCCTCAGGAAGGTGTGTGTTGGCTATATGCAGGCTACACCACCATATGGAGTGCTGGCCTTGAACCTTCGAGAACCCACAAGCGAGGAGGAGGAGCTGACAGAAGGCACTTAGAAAGGACCCAGCTGGGGGTAAAAGCCAACACAGGAAAGGGGCACCCAAAAGACAGAGAAAGAACTACAAGTGTCATAGCTTTGTGGCTGGGAACAAGGCCCCCCAGTGTGGCTGACCCAAGAAGGGAGGCTGTGACAGTGACTTTTATGCCAACTTGACATAAGCTAAAGTCATTTGGAAAGCAGGACCCTGAACTGAGAAAATGCTCTCACCAGACTGGCCTGTAGACAAGCCTGGGGAGTATTTTTTTGATGGATGACTAATGTAGCCCCCCCTCCCCGCTTACTGTGGTTGGCTCTACCACTGGGCTGGTGGTCCTGGCTTCTACAAGTAAGGAGGCAGAACAAACCGTGAGGAGCAAACCAGTAAATAGCACCCTCCATGGCATCTATGTCAGCTCCTGCCTCCAAGTTCCTCCGCTGCCCTGCCCCGCCCGCCCCCCCCCCCCCCCCCCCATGATGGACAGTGCAGTGGAACTGTACGCTGAATAAACCCTGTCCTTCCCAAGAGGCTTCTGGTCACGATGTTTTGCCACAACATTAAGATCTTAAGATAGAGGCCAATTCTTAAAGCAGAAAGGCCCCGCCCCGCCCCGTCCCGCCCCGCAGCCTTTCACCACCTCCTTCTTCATCTGCTTGAGTTGCTCTTGGAACTTGGCATAGTCTCGATCCTGCTCCAGGCGGATCCGCTTGGCCTCCTCTCTGCGGCGCACGCTGTGGTCCTGCTCCATCTTCTCCACCTGCTGCTTCTGCTGCCGCTCCAGGTTTTCTAGCTCCACGTCATAGAATTTCTTCTTGGCCTGGAAGGTTGGCCACTTCATCATACCTCAGAGTCTGTTCGAGACCCAGACTTGAGTCCCAGCCCAGCCAACCTTTGCTGTGTGTCTCAGGGCAAGTTACTTAACCTCTTTGTTTCCTTGTCTGCCCTGGCAGGACTGTGCGTGGCAAGGCACTCCACACAGGGGATTTCATCTAGAGGTGTTCCTGTGTGACTCAGGGTCACTGTGACCTAACCACCCTTCTACGACTTCTACGATGCCCACCCCCAGCCCCCACCTGAAGAAAACCCACAGGCCAGAAGCTCCCGGGGCCTCTCCTCTCACTCACATTGATCTCTTGTTCAAAACGTTTGTGCATCTGCTCCAGCTGCAGCTCGTGCTTGCTGCTCAGCTGCGTCTGGTTCCGATGCTCTTCTTTCTGCAGAAGCCGAAGCTCTCGGAGCTCCTGGCGCCTGCGGATTAACAGACACAAACGTTTCCAGTGGGAAGGGGACCCCCCAAGACCACAGTATTCACAGTCTGAGCTGTGGAAGGATGGGTTGTGGAGCAGAATCTCACTGACTCAGGCAGAGACAGGATCAAGATTCAGGCTTCATTCGATAACCACTGACAAAAAGGTGAGTGTCCTCCATATATAAAGAACACTTACAAATCAGTAAGGAGGAACTAACTACCACCCCCAAAAGTGGTACACAATATGGACAGACATAAAGCAAACAAGTGCAGAAACAAGAAAACTTTGATATGAGATACAAATATAAGAGAAAAATATAAAAGGCAACTATAGGTATATAGAAGAATTCATACGCCATGCAGTACTGATATAAATTAGAAGAACATTTTGGAAGATACTGGCAATATCTTACAGCCTTTTGGCACCCCAGTTTCACTTCTGGATTGAATAAGGATTTTTTTTAAGCTGTTTGTTTGTTTTGTTTTTTTCTGAGACAGGGTTTCTCTGTGTAGCCCTGGCTGTCCTGGAACTCACTCTGTAGACCAGGTTGGCCTCCAACTCAGAAATCCGCCTGCCTCTGCCTCCCAAGTGCTGGGATTAAAGGCGTGCGCCACCACACCCAGCCGTGATTTTTTTCTTAAAGGATGTTTTTAACAGTGTCGTTTATAATTAAATTTCATTCCACTGGCCGAGACTTGGAGGAAATCCCTAGACCATCCTAAACTATTTCTATTCTGGAATACTGGATGCTTCCTCCAAAGCAATGATGGCCTCTGCAGAGCCCTGGTCTCAGGGAGCTCTGAGCATCCTCATGCCCACAACCAGCAGTCCTGGGAAGGCACGCTACACACTGAAAACTTAATAGAATCTCACTTGTCAACTAGAGACCCAACGCTTGCAGCTTATCAGCCAAGAGACATGGTAAGAGGACAGGGTCCCCGGGAAGGCTGTTAGTGACAAGTGGAGTGTGTGAGGCTGCTTCAGGCAAGCGGCTGGCTCGGCCTTATACCTCCCTTCTAGGCCACTTCTTCCCGTTCTCATTGGTCTGCCTCTGAGGTGTTCACTGAATCAGCCCTGCTCCCTGCTGGTCTCCACCCCAGCCCAGCCCAACCCCACAACCCAAGTCATTTTATCCTTCATCAGCTAAGACTAATACAGTGGCCAGATGGGACATCAGGGCCTGTCACTATGTGTCACCTCCCCTCCTGCTGAGCCTGGAATCCTCCACCCTCCCCTGGCAGCACACAAAGCTCACATCCGGCCCCCACAGACCACAGTCCCACCCTCCTTCTGGCCTGGAGTCCCGTTCTCTAAGGTCCTGATATAAATCAAGAGGCACCCGTCAGGGCCTCAGCAACTGCAGGTTCCCTCTGCATGCCCCAGCTCTGGGGATTTCACCTCATCCCACAATCTCAGCTCAGGGTGGTGATGGGGAGGTCCCTGAGAACAGCCTTTGCCCAGCTCAGGCACTGACTACTGCATCACTCTGTGTACCCTCACAGTGTGCAGCACAACCACGAATTAGCAGGGCATCGCTACACACATCTGGATTTCAATCTGTCCCACCCAGAAGAGGATCCAGACAGGAGTGGATAGTTGGGTGGATGTAAGGATGAATGATAACTGAAGAGGTGGGTGGATGGATGGATTAAATGGATGGTTAGACAGATATATGGGTATAGACATGAGTACATTAATACATTACTATATTAGACATTAGTACAGACATGGGTAAGTGGATAGACAGATGGATAACTGGGTGGACAGGTGTGTGGGCAGATAAATACATGGATGGATGGATGGATGGATGGATGGATGGATGGATGGATGGATGGATGGTTGGACAAATAAGTAAGTGGAAGAAAAAATAGATGAACAGTCAGGTGGTCTGTAGATGGGTGGGTAGACAGCTGGAAGAATGAGAGGACAGATGGGTAGGCCAATGGATGGGTGGATGCATGGATGAGGATTAGGTTGCTAGGCAGAGGAGCAGAGACATGGCTATGTAGATAGAGGTTGAGTAAATAAGACACTGGGCATGTGGATGAGTGAGTAGATGGACAGTGACAGACAGACAGATGAACAGATGGATGTGTGAGTACATGAATGCAGGAGAATGGGTCTCAAACCCACTCTTTTGTCTCAGCCGCTCCCCCCAATTCACGCTATGGATGGACAGCCGTCCCACCCACACAAGGTTGATGCCTGGCACTCCCAGGGCACCCGCCCGTCCCCACGCTGGTGCTTCCCTGGACTTGCCTGAGAAATCTCATCTCCTCGTCTTTCTTCTCATCCTCGCTGATGATCTTGGAGGTGGTGATGCTCACCTCCACACCATCCACCACAAACCGGCGGGTCCGTTTCAGGGTCTTATTGTGCAGTTTTGAGCCCTGGCAAGGAGAACGTGCCGGAGCTTAGCTAGAGTGAGGTCCACAGCCTGGGCTCAGGAAGGATGTGGCCACCCATTGTCCCCCTTCCTGAAGCTTGCCAAGCAAGGCCTAAGCATCTGGCCTTTGGCCACTTTCCTTCTGCTGGGATGAGGCTCTTACCTCACTAAGGGCTTCTTGCAAAACCCAGACCTGACATAAAAAAAGAGCTGTGTGTTCACCCTCACTGACCACTGCCAGCTTTGTGACCCAGGGAAAGACCCTTGCCTTGCCTGAAGCCCAGCTTTCTCCACTGTCCAGGGAGTATTGAAACAACAGCTGGCCATGAAGACTCCATCTCATGGCTTAGGACTTACTTCTGCCACTCGCCATCACAGACTGCAATCCCTATTGGATGTGTTGGCCTCAGCTGGCCCGGCTGAAGCTGGTGAGTAGCCGTGCCTGTCCAGAGCCTCACAGGCCAGCCCTCTCAATCGCCTCTTTCTCTCTCTCTGAATAACTGCAGTCCACACAGGCTGCTTGGAGAGGACTCCCTGGCCCTCTCTAAGGTGTCAGGGTGGTATGGCATGTGGTGCCCTTTGTAAATGTTCGGTTCTAACTCAGTTGAGGAGTTAGAGAGAGGCCGGTACTGGTTTTCTGATGGCCTCTGTCCTGCCCACTGACTCTGAATTTTCTGCCAGCTCCAAAGGCCCTTCATACTAGAACCTAACCTTGCCTCTGCTACATAGCTCAAGGGCCTTCCAGCCCCTTCAAGAGGAGTGAGTACGCCAGGCAGGCTAAGAATTGGTTCCTTGCTCTGTATTTTTCTGCCCCCAGTATCTCACCTGGGCTCTCAACACTTACTGCTTTTTTTTTAAAAATGGTTCTGGGGACTGAACCCAGGGCCACATATACCTAACGCAAGCACTCTACCATTGGACCACATCTCCTGCCCAAGAAGTACAAGATACTTCTATATAAAAGCTGCTGGCCACAGTTGGGCAACTACATGACTATTGTGTCAGTTCTGAAGAAATAAAACAAAAAGCTTCCAAGGATGCTCCCGCTTGAGCGAGCTTCTTTCTGCTCCAGCTGCTCCTACGCGGCTGTCGGCTGCTCCTACCCTCATGGCCTCTCTCTCCCAGATCTCCCACATCAGCCGTGTTTGGGGGTTCAGGTGGCCAACAGTAAGTTTAGCAGAACTGCTGGAAGCAGACAAGGAAGGGGGGTGACTCCTCCTTCGCTGCTGGACAAGGAGAGGGCTAAAGGCACACAAGGCCAGGAGCCCAGCCCGAGGTCTGACCACCTCCCTGCCTTCACCCACACAGCCTTGTGCCAGCTGCCAACTTCTTTGAGTCTCTGCTGCCCATTTGGAAATGGTTCTCTATAAAGCACTTTGCACAGGGTGGCTACGCTATTTACTGTCACCCACTGCCAGTCAGGAGGCCAGAGAGGAGAGTGATGATGTCCTCACTGAATCTATCTGTCAGCACTTGTCACAGAGCTGCCCCCAAGCCAGGGAACCTCCACTTCGGGAATGTCCTTTCCCAGTTTTACTGAACTCTTTAACCAAACTTTGAAATTTGAACCCACACTAACTGTATAACATTTCTATCTTATACTGATTCAGTGTGGGGAGTTAAGCTATGAGGTGAACTAAAATCTTAAAGACCCAAACTCATGAACCCTTTAAAGTCAGAGGCTGTATGTGTGTGCACGCACATGTGCACATGTGCATGTGTGCATGTGAGTATGTATTGCTAAGCATGCACCAAGATATGGGTTCACCCCTGGTGTCTCTTACAAAAACACAAATCAAATACAATGTAAATAGCTTCTGCTTGCCTTTGAGAATGGAACCCGAGCATGGCACACTGGCCAACATGCCTGCCCTGGCCCGGGGATGACAGGTGACATTACCTTGAGAGACAATGAGCCTGTTTCTTTGTTCAGTGACAGGTCAGCAGACAGGGAGGTGCCATAGTCCATGCTCTCTGAGGTAGACAGGTTGCTACAGTCTGAGGCCCTCTTAGAATGGCTTGGAGTGACAGAGCTGGGGAGTTCCAGGCCACCGTTGGTCAGAGCCTCGCAACCCAAGGTCTCCAGGGCACTGCTGTTAGGTCGGCTCTGGTTGGCCTTTTGGGACTTGCTGGCTGTAGGACTGGGGTTCTCATCCTGGTCAGTGGTTTCTTTCTCTTCATCCATCTGAATTCTGGCATCCATGGACAGTGGCCGGGACTTCCGGAGGGGAACAGGCACCTTTAAGTCATTGTCATTCTTGGAGAGCCCATCTGCAGGGCTGGTGGTTTGGAGGGGTCCATCCCCAGAGGGTTGGCTACAGGGCCCGTTCACAGGCTCCTGAGGCTGGCTGGGAGGCAGGGGGGTGGAGGAATTCTGGAGAAGCTTGTCGGAGTTGATGCTTGGCTGAGTTACATTGGCAGGGTCCTGAGTGTGGTTGACCAGGGGCTAGAAAAGAGCCAAGACTGCGTTGCTGGGCCTCCCTCCACAGTGGTAGTTTAGCCCCATAGGTGACAGGCCAGCAGAGCAGAGCAGGGACCACTGAGCCTAGTCTCCACCACTCCCCACAGCCTTTCTTCAGGCTACCACCAGGGCTAAGACTCCACTCTTCTCTCTACTTGTAATTTCACCTAACAGCTGCTCCTGTCCTCTAAGGAAAACAGACTGTGGCCCAGCAGACTGTCACAGTGTGCGGCCTTTTCTTACCCAAGGCCAGCTCTCCCAATTTCAACATGTACTGGCAATCTGATTTTTTTCTTTTGGTTTTTTTTTTTTTTTTTTTTTTTTTTTTAAAGATTTATTTTATTTATTATATATAAGTACACTGTAGCTGTCTTCAGACACTCCAGAAGAGGGCGCCAGATCTCGTTACGGATGGTTGTGAGCCACCATGTGGATGCTGGGATTTGAACTTATCACCTTCGGAAGAGCAGTCGGGTGCTCTTACCCGCTGAGCCATCTCACCAGCCCTTTCTTTTGGTTTTTGAGACAGGGTCTCAGATAGTTCAGGCTGGCTTTAGACCTATTGTGTCGCTGAGATTGACCATGAACTTTTTTTTTTTTTTTTGGTTTTTCGAGACAGGGTTTCTCTGTATAGCCCTGGCTGTCCTGGAACTCACTTTGTAGACCAGGCTGTCCTTGAACTCAGAAATCCGCCTGCCTCTGCCTCCTGAGTGTTAGGATTAAAGGCGTGCGCCACCATGCCCGGTGACCATGAACTTTTGACCCTGGCTTTAGACCTACTGTGTCACTGAGATTGACCATGAACTTTTTTTTTTTTTTTTTTTTTTGGCTTTTTGAGACAGGGTTTCTCTGTATAGCCCTGGCTGTCCTGGAACTCACTCTGTAGACCAGGCTGGCCTTGAACTCAGAAATCTGCCTGCCTCTGCCTCTCGAGTGCTGGGATTAAAGGCGTGCGCCACCATGCCAGGCGACCATAAACTTTTGACCCTCCTGTCTCCATCTTCCACGTGCTGGGATCACAGGTGTGTACTGCCAGTTTTAGAGGGTGCTGGGATGGACCCCAGGGTTTCCCGGCCATGTTGGGCCAGCATTCTACCAACTGAGCCACATGGCCATTTTGGTAATCTGACTTTTCACATGATATCTGTTGATTTCTAGATGGCAACTAGGTCACATTGAAAAATTACATAAAGTGCTAATCAACCTACTTAGGGCTGTCTTCGGCTTGCCTGCACTATGTATTCTCCTTTTTGTGGGGTGAAGAGTATTGGAAATGTTGCTATGATGAAACCAAATACTGGTCTCTATGGATCAAAAATAGATGTCTATTTGTGGCATGAAGATGGAAAGAAGGCTACAGGGGTGACAACTGGGTATGGGTCAGGGGCCTGGGACCTCTTCCATCTGAGTAAGAACCAAAACCAGATTTTTGTTTTAAATGTTTCCAATGAAGCCTAATTCTAATTTAAAAATTTTAAGTTAAAAATTTAGTGAGCCAGGCACAGTAGTACACACCTACCCTTAATGTCAGTGCTCAGGAGGCAGAGGCAGGCAGGTCTCTGAGTTCAAGGTCAGCCTGGCCTACATAGTGAGTTCCAGGCCTGTCAAGGCTACACAGTAAGACTCTGTCTCAACAGCCGAAACTGTGAAGGTCCTGGGGGGCAGGGCGGGGCGGCGGCAGTCAGCTCTGTGACAACTCAGCCCTGGGTTACTGGGGACTCTCCAGGGAAAACAATCCCCCAAGAGGAGCCCCTGGATTAGACTGAGTCCAGAGCCGAGGGCAGCTCTGGGTCCTGCATGCTCCAGAACTTAGACCTGGCCAGTTGCTTAGCCTCACCTGGGCACCCTGGCGTTTCAGGGGACTTCCAGCCAGCTGGCCCCAAGAGGCAGAAAGGAATCCTCCCCCAGCCTCCCTCCCAGAGGCATCTGGGGCCCACCCTCCACCCCCATGTTTCTCAGACTTACCGGAACAGCATCCACAGCATCTTCCTCTTCTCCGTCCTCCCTGCCATCCTCCCTGCCATCCTCAATCTCCTCCATTACCTCCGCCTTTGCCTCGGCTACCAGCTCCCGAAGAGCCTTATTGCTGGTGACTCTGCTGACGAAGGGGTGCTGAGGAGGAGACACACCCACGTTAGAGCCATCTGGAGTGGAGCCAGGTGTGGGGCTGGCATAGCTGCAGGACTTGATCCTGAAGCAACACGTGAACTTAAAGTTGGAAGGGGAACTCAGAAGCCCTGCATGTCAGGAAGCCCTGCATGTAGAGGGAACACCTGACTCTTCAACTAAAGCTGTGTGACCCTGAGCATGCTACTCCTCCTCGCTGAGCCGTCTCCAAAGGACAGACAGACAGTCATGCTGAAGCCACGGGAAGTCATGAGGATAACATGTGAAAGTGCCTTGTAAAGTCAGGGTCCAGCCCATATTCTTCCTTGGGATGATGTCGTCTGTTTGTTTACTTTCCTTTTGACCCGTGCTAGCCCCGCCCCAGTCCAGCTGCTTCATTTCATCCACTTCTGTTGCTTTAGAGAACCCGACTAATATACAGACTAAATATGGTCTATGTTCTGATGTGGCCATAAGCCTACGAAAGCCAGGGAGTATATATAGTGTGACGCTCCGAGTGAGAATGGTCCCCATAGACTCATGCTTGAATACTTGGTCCCCTGTTGGTGGAACTGTTTGGGAAGGACTAGGGGGTGTGGCCTCACTGGAAGAGGCTTGTCACTGAAGCTTTGAAGTTATGTTTCTTTTTTAAAAAAATGTATTTATTTACGTACTTTATGTACACGGGTATTTTGTCTGTATGTACATTTGCACACCAGAAGAGAATATCAGATCCCATGAGACTAGAGTTATAGATGGTTGTGAACCACCACATGGGTGCTGGGAATTGAACTCAGCCTACTGCCATGCTTCCCTAATGGATAGTTATGAACTCTAACCCTCTGAAACTGAAGCCCCCAAGAAACCCATTCTTACATAAGTTGCTTTAGTTGTGGTGTCTTATCACTACAATAGAACAGTAATAGATACCCTCCCATGTACCTACAAAGTCTCTTCAAGGACAGAAGTCTGTGATAAGGAGCATGGCAGCACATCCTAGCCCTGAACTAACTGCTAATTTAGCTTTCTTCAAATTGTATATGTGGCTACCATTGTGGGCTCAGGTGTGTGCCTCTCACAGTCCCATCCTCTGTCTAGGCAGACATCTTCCTACTTAATCAGTAAGCTCGGTAACTTTGTGTCAATATGATTTACTGGTCTTACTTTGTTTTTTTCTTTTGAGATAGGTTTTCATGCAGCCCAGGCTGGTCTCAAACTCCATGTGGCCAAGGATGCCTTGAGCCTCCAGCCCCCTGGTGCTAGGATCACAGGCATGCACCAATATACCAAGTTTATGCAATGCCAGAGGTTGAACTCAAAGGGAGCATGCTAGGCTAGTAGCATTCTCAGCAACCACCTGGGAGCTCACAACCATCTGTAACTCCAGTCCCGGGGAGCTGGTGCCCTCCTGTGGTCTCCATGAGTGCTGCACACAGGTACACAGATCTACACGCAGGCAAAACATGCCCCTCCCTCCAAATTAAAACATTAAAAAAAAAAAAACATATTTAGACCTGGAAAAATCCATGAGAAACTATGCCTTTCCATTTGTGCATTTAAATGTTCCTGGGGCTGGTGAGGTGGCTTAGGAGGTAAAGACACTTCCAGGCAAGCCTGAAAACCCGGGTTTGATTCCCCATGTCCCCAATGATGGGAGGAGAGAATTGACCCCCTCAAGCTGTCCTCTCGTCTCCATGCTATGCCGTGGCACATGTGTGCCCTGCCCAATACACACAGAAAACCAAACCAAACCAAAGTTTCCTTTGTGCTTGGGTATAGAGCAGAAGCTGTGTGCTTGCCTAACTTGTGTGTGAGGTTCTGAGTTCAGTCCCCAGCACCATAAAAAAAACAGTCACCAAAGACGGACGGTGGTGGTGCATGCCTTTAATCCCAGCACTTGGGAGGCAGAGGCAGGCAGATTTCTGAGTTTGAGGCCAGCCTGGTCTACAGAGTGAGTTTCAGGACAGCCAGGAATACACTGAGAAACCCTGTCTCGAAAAAAAACAAAAAGAAAGAAGAAAACACACACACACACACACACACACACACACACACACACACACAAAAAAAAAACCAGTCACCAATGGACAGGCAGCAGGCCACTCCCTGCTCAATTTGTTCCCCTGGAAGCTACAAACATCATGTCTTTAAAGAGCTGTGTCCGCCATGTTTTCTTGCACCAATCTGACCTCAGTTCATCTAATCCAGTGGAACTGTGAATTTCCTGCCCGGTTACACAGTGACTCCTGGAGGTGACCTCGTGTGCCAGGTCAGGCCTTTCACTGAAGGGAGTCAGAAGGCCCATGACAGATCGACAGGCTGGAAGCTGGTGGAAGCTTCATAGTCTCTCTGTGGCCTTCCTGAGAGGGGAGGTGTCACATACAAGCTGGGACCCAGGAGTCGTGTGGGCAAGGTTAGGGAAAACCCCTGGTACCGAGTGTTAGGCAGAGACACAGCCTCTAAAGACCCTGTGCCAGGCTTGGGACTGGAGGCCAGAGCCTGTGCCTGGCAGACAGACTGGTCGGCAGGCAAAGGAAGCGAGGAGGGAGTCTGGGCGGCATGCACAGCCTTGGGTACAGTGAACCATTCACTCCCGGGTTACTCTCGGCTATGGTACCCGTACCCAGGAGCTCGTTACTCTGGCTGCTGCATGTTTCCAGTGGTCCCCAGTGGGCTTCTCACAGAACTGACCAATGGGTCACTGAGATGTGCAGGGTTAAAGTGAGCTGACGAGGTGACAGGAGCCAAGCCACCTGGGATTAAACTCCAGCTCTCACAGACAACCTGGGCAAGTCAAGAGAGCCTCTCTGCGCGGTAGTTTGCTTATCTGCAAAGTAGGGATAACAGTTTGGCTCTTTTGTGTGCGCTATCATTATTACCAACAACACCATCATAATCACCATTGGTACCATCACCACCACCGTAACCCCATCATTATAATCACTATCATTGCCCAACAGATGGCGCCACAATTACTGTCCTGACCGCCATCACTACCACCATCACCGCCATCACCAGTGCCACAGCAGGAGCAGGAGAACAATCTGGGCAGCCTTGTCACACCTCCTGCAACTCCTCTGTCAGGACCTAGCTCTCTGGGAACGATGAGAAGAGCCAAGATGCCCAGAGTGTCACTGTAACACAGTGACCTGAGCAGGACACCCCAGGAACTGCTCCGCACCAGCTAAGGCAGACGTGCCACAAACCAGCAGTGCCGGCCAGGGTTCTCAGAGGACAAGGTTTCGCCAAGGCATCCTGCATATTGATCAGATTAGTAGCCCTTGAAGAGAACCATCTGCTCTGCCTGTCTGGAGCTCAAGGTCCCTGGGAAGAGAGAGGAGGGAGGACAGCCATTCACAGAGGCCCAGTTAAGCAGGGCAGCTCCCTGCAAGGGGCCCAGGCCAGGTAGCTGGTGTGTAAGTGGCCCTGCCAAGGCTGACTGGGACATGATTTATGTTTAAGCTCTGAGAGACAAGGACTAGGCAGGGAGGGACACTGCCGCCTCAGCCTACCACCTCTCGTTGGGGCTGTAGAGAAGCCTTTCCACCCGACTCAGATGCTGAGGTCCCTCAGAGAGCTGGACCCAGAAACCTCCCAGAATGGCCAAACACCGGGCAAACACTCCCCATGCTGCACCAGGCATTCATGACTCTGCAGAAGGGCAGATCAGAGCTGCTTCACTGTCTACCCCTCCAGGAGGAAGGATGGCTGCTCAGAGCCAGCTCTGCTGAGGGCTCCCAGATGCCAGCGTGGAGGAGGCAGTGTGCAGTGTGCCAACTGGCACCTCTCTTCAGCCAGGATCTCTCCTGTCACGAAACACATGTTTTTTTTCCAAGGGAGCTGATTTTCTCTCTATGTGCTGAGAAGCCACTAAGGGGCATTGCGCAGATCAAAGTAAGCTCCCCTCACCTGCCGCCTGCTCCTTTCTCTTTGTTTCTGTCTTTCCTCGTTTTCTTCTTCTTTTTAATTATTGTTTTTTAAAAAAGTTTGAGCTGGGCGGTGGTGGCGCATGCCTTTAATCCCAGCACTTGGAAGGCAGAGGCAGGCATATTTCTGAGCTCGAGGCCAGCCTGGTCTACAGAGTGAGTTCCAGGACAGCCAGGGCTATACAGAGAAACCCTGTCTCGAAAAAACAAAAAAACAAAAACAAAAACAAAAAACGTTATTTCTGTTCTATGAGTACAGGTATTGTGTGTGCACTATGCATGTAGTGGCTGTGGAGGCCAGAAGAGGGCAATGGATTCTATGGGACTGGAGTTACAGACAGTTGTTAGCTATCGTGTGAGGGCCAGTAATTGAACCTGCGCCCTCTAGATAAGAGACCAGTGCTCTTAACCACTAAACCATCTCTCCATCCCTGCTTTGGACTTTTTTTTTTCTTCTTTCCTCCACTTATTAGAAGCAGCTTCCAGAGTGGCCAAGAGACCAGACTTCAGAGCCAAGTCACTAGAATGAGGACAGGAGCTGTCCCTGACAGCTGTGTGACCTTGTGCTGGAGGCGCCTCTGGTCTTGGCTGTGGCAGCACATAGGGAGCTGTTTGCATGGTGGCTGGAGTCAGAGAGTGCCACCATAAATGGGTGGGTGTGACCTTTCAAGGGACACCTCTAGTATCCCAGCCACGCTGTACCCCTAAGGGTTCCACAACTTTCAAAACAACACCACACTCCTGACTAGTGGCCTGGCCCGCCATGATGGACTGAGACCCTCCACAATGAGGAGTCAGAATGAATCCCTCCTCTACGATCCCTTTACTGGGTATGTTGTCTCTGTAGCAAGAAGGGCAAGTACTAGCCATGCTAACGAGGGCTCTGTTTAGGGGGAAGACTGGAATCTGTTCACAGAGTTCCTCTGAGAACAGACTCTGGAATGGCAGCCGTAGTAAGGTAGCCATTATCTGAGTGAACGGTGAGGCAGCTCTGAGAGCGACCGCGTGGAGGTGGTGCATTCTGAGCCTGTTCTGAAGGCAGAGGGAATCGTACTCATGATGAGAGAGGGGTGGAGAATGAGAGAGAGTGCCAGGTTGCCAGGGACTAGATGGGCAGCCATTGCAGAATGCACCCGAGGAGAGGGCTGAGGCTCACGTGGCTCTGAGCATCCAGAGATATGCAAAGACAGAGGTCTGGGGTCAGGGGAAGACTGAACCTGAGGCATGAAGCCAGGGCCCCCCCCCCTGCTGTGATCATTCCAGCAAACAGACGGAACAGAGAGCCCAGAGCTCACCACGATCATCAATGGTGCTAGGTGAACAAGGCAGACAGGGGTTGGGGTAGGGGTAAGGGTGGGAGTGGGAATGGTCAAGAAAGAAGGGGCTAGCCCCGGCATGATGAGTGACAAGCCTGAGCTCACTCCTACCTCCAATCCATGAAAACTGCCGCTGGACCGTTAGTGAGCAGGATCCATCCGAGAACAGTTTCACGTGAAAAGCATTACACACAGACTTCCTGGCTATCCATCCAACCAAGGGAGAAACAGAGGCACAGAGGGAACTCCTCACACCCCTAATTTCAGATCCAGGTTACCAACTGCTGCAGGACATTGGCCAGGGACATTTGTGCTGATGAATGACTAGTTCTGGCACGTTTCGGTGGCTTACCCACATGGGATATAAAAGGACGGGGAGTAACAGATACAGGACTGAGGTGCCCACAGCTAAGACATGCCCCAAGCTGCCATTCCAACCGGGTGACCTTGGGCAGGGACTTCTCCTTTGAGCCCACTGTCCTCAGGTCTGGCGTACCCCTGTATTCCTCCCATCCTACACTTTAAGAGGTACTAGAGAAGCCCCAGCCCATTTGAGGGCACCTGGGTAAACTCCTCCTCTCTGCCCTGTGCTCTTCCACGGCGCACTGAGAATCCCCTGGCAGACACTGCTTCAGCTAGGAAGTGGAATTCCTGGCTCCTGCCAAGGTTCCGGGTGACAGCTGGTCTCTGCCCTGACCATGTCAGGCAGGCCGGATGCCCCGGCACGGGAGGTGCTGTTTACAGGAAGCAACCGGTCTCAAGTGGCTTGGGGCATTTGCACCTTACAGTGACAGGAGCTCCGTCTCCCAAACAAACACACCATGCTGGAAATGGGCCTGGAGGAAGGCCACACATTTGATTTTGAACCAGAAGTATGGAAGGAAAAGTCAGAATCTCCCATCCGATGGACCCACTTCTCTTGTTTTTCTTTGTGAGAAAGGGTCTCTCTACACAACAGCTCTGGCTGGCCTGGTACTTGCTATGTAGACCTTAAACTTGCAGTGATCCTCTTGCCTCTATGCAAAACCTTGTGTGTGTCCTGGACTTAGAGGTGTGAGCCACCACATCTAAGAGTTCACCGGACATATGGAGCATTCCTTGGGCACTGTACCTCACAGCCAGCTAAGCGCTTGACCTTGCCGGTGCCTCCAAGTAACAATGCAACGAGTCTCCCTCACCTGCAGCAGCTGTGCAGCGCTGGGCCGGGTTTCTGGGTTCTTATCCAAGGCTGTCTTCAGAAAGTCTCGGAACTCCACAGACCTGGAGGACAGGCGAAAGTAAGGAGTGAGCCACAGCCCGGGCACTGCACGCCCAGGGCTGGGTGTGTGGAGACAGGGTCCATGGGACAGCCTTCTTATCATGCACACCACTGTCCAGGACACAGACGTCTAAAAGGAACATAAGCTGGCTAGGGAGTGAGCATGGTAGTGTCAGAATCTAAACCTAAGTCCCCATTCCCAGCCTGGCCATGTGGCTGATTGGGCTCCGATCCTGTTCTCTATGTCCCGGGTATTAACAGGATCTTGTCCTGGCTAACTGGCCTTGCTCTTGTGTCTAAGGTTTTATATAGTTCAGGAGGGCAGTTCAGAAAGGCCTGGAGGTTCCCTTCTCTCCCCCCCAACCCCGACTTTAGAGTCCACTGTGCACACACAGACCCCAGCACCACACGTCTCTGGAGTGGCTTCAGACCCTCCAGAATTACACAGCTCTCCTTACCACTTGGAGGGTGCGAGCAGGGTAGGAGGGTCCGATTTGGCAATCTTGAGCAGGACCCGCATGGGGTTGAGCTCGTGGTGTGGGGGCTCGATCTGTGCCATCTCAATCAGCGTGATGCCCAAGGACCAGATGTCAGCCTTGTAGTCATAGGGGGCGTCCTTCATGGTTTCACACAGCACCACCTCAGGAGCCATCCTGAGCCAACCAAGGAACAATAAGGGCTAAGAATTGGGCCCCAGCGGATGCCGCTCGTAGCTTCGGCGTCTTGAACACCACCAGCACCACACTGGAGGTTGGCAGTATTTGAAGCCATGATTTGAATTACTGGCATCCCATTGTCTTCCTCAAGGGTCTCGGCCCGATGCAGTTCCTGGAGCCTGCCACAAGGTGGCAGCAGCCATCCAGAACAGAGTCCTGGGGAAGGGGCAGGCGGGTGAGGGCAGAGGGGCGAAGGTTCCAGCAAAAAAACAAACAAGGTAGGACAGTGGGGTAGACAGAACAGAACATCACAGAGAGAAAGGGGGATGGGAGAGAAGAGAAAGGAATAATGGGAAGGGTGGGAGAGAAAGAGTTAAGAATAGTAAGCAAGCAAGGAAGGGGCTGAACACCATGGCCAGTTGTAAAAACAGAACACAAAGTAATCAGGTGTGAAACTGAGTGAGAGCTTGGGCTTGGGGTGTCACCTGGATGCCTGCAGCCTAGATGCCTGCAGCCTGGATGCCTAAGCCTGAGCCTGGATGCCTGAGACTGGATACCAGCAGCCTGGATGCCTGCAACCTGAGCCTGGATGCCTGCAACATGAGCCTGAATGCCTGCAACCTGAGCCTGGATGCCTGAGCCTGAGCCTGGATGCCTGCAACCTGAGCCTGGATGCCTGAGGCTGGATGCCTGAGCCTGGATACCTGAGGCTGGATGCCTGAGCCTGGATGCCTGCAGCTTGAGCCTGGATTCCTGCAGCCTGGATGCCTGAGCCTGGATGCCTGAGCCTGGATGCCTGCAACCTGAGCCTGGATGCCCGAACCTGGATGCCTGAGCCTGGATTCCTGCAGCCTGAGCCTGGATTCCTGAAGCCCGAGCCTGAGCCTGGATACCTGAGGCTGGATGCCTGAGCCTGGATGCCTGCAGCCTGAGCCTGGATGCCTGCAGCCTGAGCCTGGATGCCCGAACCTGGATGCCTGAGGCTGGATGCCTGCAGCCTGAGCCTGGATTCCTGAGGCTAGATGCCTGAGGCTGGATGCCTGATGCTGGATACCTGAGGCTGGATGCCTGATGCTGGATACCTGAGGCTGGATGCCTGAGCCTGGATGCCTGATGCTGGATACCTGAGCCTGGATGCCCGAACCTGGATGCCTGCAGCCTGAGCCTGGATTCCTGAGGCTGGATGCCTGAGCCTGGATACCTGAGGCTGGATGCCTGCAACCCGAGCCTGGATGCCTGATGCTGGATACCTGAGGCTGGATGCCTGAGCCTAGATGCCTGAGGCTGGATACCTGAGGCTGGATGCCTGAGCCTGGATGCCTGATGCTGGATACCTGAGCCTGGATGCCTGAACCTGGATGCCTGAGCCTGGATACCTGAGGCTGGATGCCTAAGCCTGGACACCTGAGGCTGGATGCCTGAGCCTGGATGCCTGTAACCTGAGCCTGGATACCTGAGGCTGGATGCCTGAGCCTGGACACCTGAGGCTGGATGCCTGAGCCTGGATGCCTGCAACCTGAGCCTGGATGCCTGAGGCTGGATACCTGAGCCTGGATGCCTGCAGCCTGAGCCTGAGCCTGGATGCCTGAGCCTGGATACCTGAGGCTGGATGCCTGCAACCTGAGCCTGGATACCTGAGGCTGGATGCTTGAGCTTGGATGCCTGCAGCCTGAGCCTGGATTCCTGAAGCCTGAGCCTGAGTCTGGATGCATAAGCCTGAGACTGGATGCCTGAGCCTGGATGGCTGCACTGCAGGTGTGGGAAGGTGGGGGCCCAGCTCCACACATCTGCAGGCTGAGGCCAGAGCAAGACTTCAGGTGCCTTCCTCTACCAGAGAGCCCTCTTCTCATGGGTGGTTTTTATTTTAAGTTATAGTTTTGAAAAAGGACAAGACAACAGGCACAAGAGAGGCCCAATGAGATTTCTCATGAGGACAGGAAGTGAATTTACATTGTTCTCATGTAGCCCCACCCATAGCCAGCACCCTAAACTCAGGACAAGTGTAAAACGAACCAAGAGCTGAAGCACCTTTCAGGGACTTGGTTTAGTTTATTAGTGGGGTGTTTTCCACTGTAACTCCAGTTTACAGACAGGGTGTGGGGAAGCTAAGCCACTTGTGCTAGGCGCAGGCGTACCCAGAAGAGAAGCAGATGCTAGACACACACATTTTGAGCGGCTGACTAGGGCCTCAGAACTGGCACCCTACGCCCCACACACAATCCATCCAGAGGCAACTAACCACGGGGTGCTAGGCTTGCTCCGGAGCCTGCTAATGACTTCCGCAGAGGCACCATGACTCACCAGTAAGGCGTTCCTATGAAGGAATCTCGCTTTTGCAGAGTTTTCAGATTCTTGGCAGACACGCCAAAGTCAGCTGCAAGATAAAACCCTAAGATAGAATCATGCTGAGGGACTCTTCCCCACCCACACACCCTTTGGGTAAAGTCCTAGGTGTGATGTGGCCTCGGGAACACATTTTCGGGACTCAGGGATGAGGCAAGCATGCTTTGGGACTTTTTGTTTGTTTGTGAGACCCTGACTTTAAAAAAAAAAAAAGGCCAGGCTCATTTGATATAGTAATCTTTTTTTTTTTTAAGATTTTTTTTTGGTAGAACATAATTTTAATATTTTCAACTGTTGATATTCAACAAACAAAATAGTTATTTAAAGATATTCTTCATTGTTTTTAAAGATTTCTTTATTTATTATAAGATATACTTCATTGTTTTTAAAGATTTATTTATGTATTATATATAAGTACACTGTAGCTGTCTTCAGACACACCAGAAGAGGGCATCAGTTTACAGATGGTTGTAAGCCACCATGTGGTTGCTGGAATTTGAACTCAGGACCTCTGGAAGAGCACTCAGTGTTCTGACCCGCTGAGCCATCTCTCCAACCCCCAGCCCAGTAATCTATAAATCCAATTAAGAATCTACAAAATAGCCGGGCGTGGTGGCGCACACCTTTAATCCCAGCACTCGGGAGGCAGAGGCAGGTAGATTTCTGAGTTCGAGGCCAGCCTGGTCTACCAAGTGAGTTCCAGGACAGCCAGGGCTTTACAGAGAAACCCTGTCTCGAAAAAAAAAAAAAAAAAAAAAAAAAAAGAATCTACAAAATAACACTAAGTACAAACAACTGAAATACTCATCAGTGTGCTGTTCAAATACACCGTTGCAACCAGAATTACATAACTGTCATTTAAAAAATAAACCTTTTTGCCAGGCAGTGGTGGCACACGCCTTTAATCCCAGCACTTGGGAGGCAGAGACAGGAGGATTTCTGAGTTCGTGGCCAGCCTGGTCTACAGAATGAGTTCCAGGACAGCCAGGGCTACACAGAGAAGCCCTGTCTCGGAAAAAAAAAAATTAAAAATAAATAAATACACAAACAAACCTTTTAAAAGTTATTATCTGTAATCGCTTAGCTTTGTCTCTTTTCTTTTTGGTGGCTCCTAGTTTCACCTTATCAGATTCCAGTCCCATCCAAGGAATATCCAGAGCTACCATGTGCTGGCTAGTCTCACATCAACTTGACACAAGCTAGAGTCGTCTTGGAAAGGGGGACCTCAACAGAAAAGGAATGCCTCTCTGCAGGCTGCCTGCAGGGAAGTCTGTAGGGCGCTTATAAATTATTCACATGCACCACAGACCCTTTTCTATGCACGGTGACCCATTTCCCCTCCCTCTGGAAGAAGGTGTGGGTCTTCAAGCAGTCCCGGAGCACAGAACCTCGAAGCTGAGCAAAGCAGGTGAGAAGCTGGGGTCTGGTGGGTCACACCTGATTGCTTCCGGTTCTGTTTTTATAATTCGACATGGTGTTTACCCCCTTTCCTGCTTACTCACTATTAAGCTATGACCTGGTGCCTGTGCTAGGGGCTCACATATAGAGAGGTCGGGGACAACTTGTGGGAGTCAGTTTTCTTTGTCCACCATGTGAATTCCAGAAATGGAGCACGGGTGGCCAGGCTTGGCAGCAAGTGCCTTTACCCACGGAGCCATCCCTACGCCCAACTCCCTCCCTCTCCTGAGTCACTCCCTCCTGTCACCTCTCCTGCTGATTCCACTCCAAGCCACCTTTATAAAATCACACACTCACTGCAGACGTGGATAGTCCTCACACCCTTTTTTTAAATCACTAAATCCACAATCCCCAGTTTGTCCTGGATCGAGGTCCCTAAAAGTCTAGGGGGCTTTTCAAGCAATCGAAGGTTGCGGCATGGAGCTGTCTGTCCAGGCACAGGAAACTACACAGAGGATGGTTTGGGGGCCAGGGTGGAATAAACTAGACAGAGAGCCACAAGCACCGTGACACCCAGTGATGGCTTCCTCTCTGTAACACACAGGGATACTGACCCTTGGTCCTTTAGAGCTCAGTTAGGGGCTGTCCTGAGGATCAAATTTACATTTACAAAATGGCTCCACTCTCAGCTTAGGCCAGCATGAGTCTCCATACAGAAGTCTCCAAACAGGAGCACCTTGCTACTCCCAAGGGCAGGCCTACCCTGAGAACCTGAGGCCTTAAGAGACTGAGGTGAACAAGCCGCTCCTGGGAGTAGCCATGAAGCAGATCCCTAAGCCCCAGAGTGAAGACTGGTCACAGGCACATGTGCATGTGTGTGCACGTGCGTGTGTGTGTGTGTTGACCAGAGAAAAGGGACAGGACCAGGGCTGCTAAGGGTGAGATTCAGACACAGGGGGCCCCTCAGCCTGCTTGGAGAGTGGCCCCTCAAGGGTTCCTGGTAAGAATGAGGATTAGGCTTTTCCTTCCAGCTAGGTCAGCCTGGATACCTGTGAGTCTGTTTTCCCACAAACATTCACCATGAGCAGGACATCATTCCTGTCTCCTGGGAAAACACTAGTTGAGACCTTGGGGTGAAGCTTCCAGAAGTTGGCCACCCCACTCCCACCCCACCCTACAAGAGGGAGGGGGAAATGGGAAACCACCAACTTCCACAATGACAACTGGCCCCCAGGGCCACCCCGGATGCAGGCACCAAGTGAACTTTTAGGTGAGCTGTTATGTCTTCCTCTTCACAAAAAGGGGCCCAGTGTGGAGGGTGGGGTGGCTCCTCTCAGCATCCCAGGACTTCAGGCATTCCTTGGACATTCATTGGGGTGACCTGTGCTGGAGTTCATGAGAGAATCCCCTGACAGGGTGGGCGGCCATCTTGACCAGCCTCTTCTCATCAAAGTATGATTCTGTGTCTGTATTTTAGAATAAATTAGAAACAAAACAGGGGGTTCAAGAGACTCTCCCCGATATACTGAAACTTCTGTAGAGAAGTCTTTTGCTCAGCCTACAGCTCTAGCCCTGACAACACTCCTGGAGCAAGAAACCCAACCAGTTAGTTGAGGGAATATTCTCATAGTCACAGCTAAGGGAGCACAGCCACAGCTAAGGGAGCACAGCCATAGCTAAAGGAGCACTGTCACAGCTAAGGGAACACTGTCACAGCTAAGGGAGCACTGTCACAGCTAGAGGAGCATAGCCACAGCTAAGGAAGCACAGCCACAGCTAAAGGAGCACTGTCACAGCTAAAGGAGCACTGTCACAGCTAAGGGAGCACTGTCACAGCTAGGAGAACACAGCCACAGCTAAGGAAGCACAGCCACAGCTAAAGGAGCACTGTCATAGCTAAGGGAACACTGTCACAGCTAAGGGAGCACTGTCATAGCTAAGGGAGCACTGTCACAGCTAAGGGAGCACTGTCACAGCTAAGGGAGCACTGTCACAGCTAGGGGAGCATACAAATTTTGCTGAAAAGTCTTTGTTCACACAGCCCAGCCCCACCTGCTATCCACTCCAGTCTGGAACTATTGGCATGTTCTAGAAGTCATAAATCTTAAATGACATCCATTAGAGTACATTATTATAGTTCTTTTTTTTTAACCACTAAATATTGTTGTTAATCTCTTACATTTGTAGCTTATAAAGTAAACTTTGCCACCAGCAACGTGAGGATACTATGGGAGGGTTCTGAACCAACAATCCTGTCAGATGCTCACTGTAGCCCTTAGACTGTGTCCCTATGGATAAGCAGGGGCTACTGGATGCTTGACCTTTTTATTTTATTTTCTATGTATGAATGATTGGCAGAATGTATATATGTGCACCCCTGAATGCCCAGTGACTCTGGGATGAGAAGGCGACCCCCTGGGACTAAAGTTCCAGGTGTCTGGGAGCCACCAAGTAGGTACTGTGAATTGAATCAGTCTTCTGCAAGAGAAGCAAATGTTTGCTCCTAACCACTGAACCACCTCTCCTGCTCCACTTTCTCTGTTACATCTTTATTATTTTTATCTTTATGTGGGGGAGGGCAAGTGCCATAGCAAGCATGTGGAGCTCAGAAGACAAGCCTAAAGAAGTCAGTTCTCTCCTTTCCACCATAGAGGCCCTGGAGATAGAACTCAGTTCACCAGGCTAGGCAGGAGCAGATGCCCCACTGTGCGCTCTCGGCAGTAACCCTGGCCCAGGCCACAGGTGTCTACAAACAGATTTACAATACAGGCAGATGCTTCCAGAAGCAGCGTTCGGAAGAATGGCAAACTGGAAGCCACGGAACTCACTGCTGGAGCTCAGAGATCTGTGGTTAAGTTATGCAGCTCCTGGGCTATGTTCCTAAAAAAGGAACAAGGCTGTGCCTGGACAGACCTGACCAGAAGTTTACCCGTAACCCTCTGAGACAGCCAGCACACAAAGCACCATCCCAGCTGCAGTGAAACGCCAGCCTCTGCATACTACGTGTACCCTCTTCCCCAAGCGCAGCAGCACCCCAAAGCTCACATTGCTCAGCTCCCCAGGCGCGGGATGTTGGTGGGGACAGAGCGCAGAGGCCCCTGGTCAACTTATTCTTTCTTCTTTACACCATTTTATTCTTTAAACCATTTTTGACAGAGTGCACTGTTTCCGCAGTTTAGAAAACAGAAACACATCTAGCAATGCTATTAGGGTGTTCTCTCTCTCTCTCTCTCTCTCTCTCTCTCTCTCTCTCTCTCTCTCTCATGTGAAACACAGGATGTGGTGAAGGAAGACTGCAATCAGCTGGTGTGTGTGTGTGTGTGTGTGTGTACACGTGCGCGTGCGTGTGTGTGCTGGGATAGAGGGGAAGGAGCTGAGGAAAGTGTGAGCTAAATGAGACCCCCATGGCCCAGCAAACCCCAACAGGAGGCTCCAGGAGCCAGAAGCTGGCACACTCCTGGAATGGCTGGCTGGCAACATGATATGACATACTTACTACCCAGGCCAGAGCTTCCACCCGTAACCTGTTTTGCATGTATATGAAATAATGGTGCCCGTGAGCAGCACTGGAGGGTACGGGGAAACTGGCGGGTCCGGTGTGACTTTAAAAAGCAGGTTGAGAACATTCTGTCAAGCACAGAAAAGACAAAAGCTGCAACTTATCTGAGGATTTTCCAGAAGCAGAGTGAATGAGGCAGGGAGGGAGATGAGTAGGGGGAGCATAGAGGGGAGGTGGGAGCTAGGATGGGTGAGCAGGGTGAGGTGCAGGGAACTGGGAGGACCAGGAGGGAAGAGGGATAAGGGTGGGTGCCTGGTGGAGCTGCAGATGTTTTAAGGTAGGGACAATAACTGACTGCCTCAAAATCATATGGATCTTTAAAAAGTTTGTTTGTTTATTTATTATATGTAAATATACTGTACCTGTCTTCAGACACACCAGAAAAGGGTGTCAGATCTCATTACAGATGGTTGTGAGCCACCATGTGGTCGCCAGGAATTGAACTCAGGACCTCTGGAAGAGCAATCAATACTCTTAACCTCTGAGCCATCCCTCCAGCCCAATCATATGGATTTTAAACATTCTTTAAAGAAACAGCAGGCAGCTGAGGGGATGGCCACAACAGCTACATGGTCCGTTTGTGTCACCCCCGCACCACGTAAATGTGTGTACTTCTTGTGTTCCCATTAAAAATAAAAAAAATAAACATATTTAAAATGATAGTCTAGTGGCAAGGGCTACAGTTAATTGAAAGTGTTTCCCTCTACCCAGCATGCTCTGGGCTTGAGTCCCAGCACCACACAAATATAAAACTGAACAAAAATAACATAGATACTAGTTTTCCCTGGATTCACACATGCGCCGTTTCTGACTTCACTACCAATGGTGTAATGATGAATATCTTGAGGTTCATGAGTGAGCGCCCCTCCCTGGCCTGGCCCCATCTCTTTCTTAGAGACCTCACTACATAGCCCTGGCTGGCCTATAACTTTCTATGTAGACCAGGCTGGCTTCTAACTCTGCCTGGGATTAAAGGCAAGTACGACTAGTTCCAGACACTTGAAGTACTTTTTTTTGGTTTTTCGAGACAGGGTTTCTCTGCATAGCCCTGGCTGTCCTGGAACTCACTCTGTAGACCAGGCTGGCCTCGAACTCAAAAATCCTCCTGCCTCTGCCTCCCAAGTGCTGGGATTAAAGGCGTGCGCCACCACACCCGGCCTTGAAGTACTTTTTATACATGTATAAATATCTTTTCTTGAGGATAAAAACATTTCCTGCACTCACTGGAAAACACTTAAGTTGAAATGTTTGAAGATACACAAGTTCTGTTCCTATACCCTGAGGTGATCAACACAGGCACAAGACATAACAGCTTCCCCTCGGAAGCCAGGGAGTATAGAGAGGATAAAGGTGTTGGGTAGGGACGAGGATACTCACTCCTCCCCCAATAACAACCTGGGTCAGTCACCTGGAGCCTGGAGGCTCTCGCCATATAGTATGGGGAAAACTGTTCCATCCAAAACCATACAACAGTAGTCAGGCCCCTCATGGGTCCACAGGAAAGCAGGTCTAGAAGAGGCTATGACTTGCTGGGCCAGGGGTGGGAGGAGGGGAGTGGGGGGTCTGGCCCTGCCCAGGGTTCCCAGGGGCCAGCTCCCTCGGGATCCCCATAGGGTAGCAGCAGCCAGTGGCCCGGCTGGACTCATTAGCAGGAGGCTTTCCTAACTACAGGATGATCTGCCCTCCTCGAGGGTGTCAGGGTAGCAACAATACCAGGCAGGGAGGGGACAGGATGCTAACTTGACACACAGACACACTGCTCCACTCTTCTGGGCCTCAGTTTCCTCAAGCCCTTGTTATCCAGCCATGAAACTGAAAGGACTATCCTTATCAAGGCAAGCTTTCGATTTTATTTTCTGTAGGTTTGGGGCCACTATATGTGGCCTATTAACAAAGCCTGTTTGCTCAGGGGCTCGCCGCTATCATCAGCTCCTCATTGCTGCACGTATTTTGTTTTTGCCTCTCGTCTCCCCTCATCACCCCAAACCTCAACCGCAAAAGCAGCCTTCTGAGCTGGCTTCCTGAGCCGCCCCCCTCATTCCTACATGATTCTCACAGGCTGAGAACAATTACTTGTTTCTCTGGCCTAATCCTCTCTTCCTCTGAAACCGCCATCTTGCCCACCACACTAACACAGAAAGGAAGGAGGACTTCCGCATTTAGCTCTGGCTCCGCCAGAGGCCTACAAACTGGACCAATCACAGCACGCACTCCTTACAGGCAGAGACCAGTCAGCTGAGCCAGGCTGGGCCAATCAGAACCCGTCACTAGCATTACTGACAGCGCTGTCTCCAATGGTTTCTAGCATATCTTTTGGATGTCGTAGGAAATGTAGAACTGGATCTTGTCAGAATCTTCTAAGACTGGGGTTCCCTAGAAAGGCAGAGGCCAGGGAGGCCGAGCAGTGCTCTCTGTGGCTCTAACCAACCACGCACTCCTAGCTGCCTCTTTTCCAAGTTTGGTTCTAAGAGATGACCAGTCACTGACTGGCTGGTTTTATGACATTTTGATACAAGCCAGAAAGGAAGAAACTGAGAAAATGCCTCTATAAAACACGGCTATACATGAGGTGGCCTGTATGGGAGGGATTCCCTCTGCCCCTCAGCCTCGCCATCGGCTGCAGTCTGGGGAGCTGTCTACTGGGTTTGAGAACAGGAGAGCTGGTCTTGTCCCCTTGGGAGGCAAAGGCAGCACTCAGGAGAGCAGGCCCTGCACCTCACCAGCAGAGCTGTCCCTGTGGGCATGAGCTAGGGAGAGCTGGCCCCACCACACATCTGCTGTGAGGTGGAGTGGGCAGACAGAGGGGAGAGTCCAGTTCAGTCTGCCGACCATGCTCAGACTGGACTCTTCCTGGTCTGCCAGGACAGAGGCCACAAGCATGCTGATCCTCCCTATGTGCTGGGCCGATAGGGTGAAATGCTTCATAAGTCACCCCTGGTCAGGAGATAGCCAGCCCTGTGAGTGTGGAAAACCAGGCTCCAAATGGGTAGGTGACCAGACTCTTCTGGGGCAATGCAGATCCTTTAGTTCCAGAGGCCACACCCTGCCAATACCGCAGAGTCCTAAGCCTACAGATTTTCTTTCTGCACAAACACAATCCAACTTTGAGTCCAGAAGAGGGCAGCTGGAGCCATGTCAGACTTGACGACTGGGTGGGTGGGTGGGTGGGTGAGCCTCAGAGGAAGGACATCCAAGACAGCAGCAAATACTCACCACAAGGCAAGAGTGTGTACCTAGTCCCCACCCATATGACATTGCTGTCATTTCCAGAAGGACCCACTGGTAGACCTATACTGTTACCTCCACACTCACAACCCTTCCAGAAGGATCCACTGGTAGACCTACACTGCTAGTAAGAGCTGGGATCTAAACCACTAACACTCAGTCGGACCACACAACACAAGTGGCAGAGCCAGGATCTGAACCAGGCTCCTCTGAGAGTGGCTCCCCCCACTTGACAGTTCTCTTATTCTTCTCTCGCAGGGCATGTGCATGGTGGGTTCTTCCTGGGAGAAAGAATTGCCAAGCAATTCTCTCAGGAAGCTCTGAGCTGTACAGAAATATGAGGGTAGTCAGAGAAAGCTCAAACAATTCCAAGTCTGAAAGGACCCTGGCTCTGATCTTGCTTGCTGTGTGTCCCAGGGCTGGCCCTGGCCCTCTCTGAGCCTTCTGCCACATGTTGTAGAGCACACCTCTGACTGACTGGGCCCTTCTGCCTCCACCCTCACATCACCCCCACAGTTCTCACAGAGGCTCTACAGTACAGCATCTCTCCTATGTCCCTAAAACCAAGGCACCCACTAGAGGAAATAAAAAGGCTGACATGCCTATGCTGGAGAGAGGGGTAAGGTTAGGAACGGGGGATGCTGCAGTGAACTGGTATCAGACATTACTGGGCAGTGGAGCTGAGGGCTATCAAGTGAGTCGGAACCAGGGTGCCACCCCGCTCCTGCACCCTGAGTCCAGCAGACACTAGGATGCACACACAAGCGCTGAGAGGCCCTGGACCAATGTGATGGACATGCCCAGGTAAGGAAGTTGGAGGCACTTCCAGGCTCTCTGCCTTGATCCCGCCTGTGCTTGTGGATTGTGTGATACACATGTGTTGTCTGTCAAACGGCAGTCTCACAGGAACATTACTTAATGGTGCAGAAAGAGAGATGAGAGGCTCACAGAGCCACACCACTGAAAAAACGGTGGGGATGGAGAGTATACATGTGGTAGTTAGCTAGAATCTTACAAAGAATACAAAGAAAAGGGAGAATAAGAAATCAGTTTGGGGGTGGAGAGATGGCTCAGTGGTTAAGAGCACTGACTGCTCCTCCAGAGGTCCTGAGTTCAATTCCCAGCAATCACATGGTGGCTCACAACCATTTGTAATGGGATCTGATGCCCTCTTCTGGTGTGTCTGAAGACAGCTACAGTGTACTTATAATAAATAAATAAATAAATAAATAAATAAATAAATAAATAAATAAATAAATAAATGTTAAAAAAAAAGAAATCAGTTTTAGTACTCAGTTTACTTTTATCACACTCATGGGTGTATCTGTGGATTTGATCAATTGTGTTTTGAAAATATTTAGGTGGGAAACAGTAAGATGGCTGATAAAGTGAGTAAAGGTGCTTAGATACAGAGGCTCTCCAACTGGAGTCTGTCAAACTGGAAGCTCGGACCAGGCTCTGGCATCACGGCTGTTGTGTATTCCACAGGGTGCTGGCCCCAACCTCTACTCACAAGATTCAAGCAACACCTTCACCCCGAGTTGTTCCATGCTGCCAAATGTCCCCTGACCCTGGCTGCCTCAGTTGTTCCATGCTGCCAAATGTCCCCTGACCCTGGCTGCCTCAGTTGTTCCATGCTGTCAAATGTCCCCTGACCCTGGCTGAGAAGCTCTAGAGGAGCTTGCGGCCCAAGGATGCAGTGAGAACTGTTGGTACCTTGGAGGCTGTAGGGGTGGCTGTGTGTGTGAGGACCCCACACTCACTTCCAGATGCAGGTCCCGCCCCCTTCAGCTGCACCGGCCAGGTAGCACCATCCCCCAGGACACCTGCACTCAGACACTGCTTGTCCCTCGAGCCCTTCTTACCCAGCCTGATGTCCCCCTCAAGGGTCATAAGCACGTTGCCAGCTTTCAGGTCTCGGTGGATGATCTTCTTGCCGTGCAGGAAGTTGAGAGCCTCCAACATCTGGCGGCATACGACCTGAATCTGGGGCTCAGTGAGGCCTCGATCCAGCTCTGGAAAAGAGGAATGCCCACGTCACTGACCAGCCCTTGAGGGGCCAGCACCAGGTCCTTTCCTGGTTGACCCCTGACTCTATACAGTGCCAGCACCTGGCTCTTGCCAGATCTGCACCAGACCTTCTCTAGGCCAGCAATGGGAAGCACCTTCAGGAGCCTGTTGGCATACAGACCAATCCTGTCCTGACAATACAACTCTGGGCTCGACAGAGCTGTTCTCCCTGGCACACAGATGCAGCCACCAAGGCTTAGAGGGCTACTTGCTGAAGGTCACTTTAGAGATCCAGGGATTCAGAGTTCAGGTTCACAAATAGCCCACTAAGCTGCAGGACGCGTGTGGCAGGGTTTGGGTGCCTTGGTACATTTTGCTGTGGTTCACAGTGTGGACACAGAAAGGATTCGTGGTTTTATAGGCTGGAAGTCCTTACAGCATGGCATCACTGGCAAGGTCCTGTGCTGTGCCACATGGTGAGATAGCAAGTGTACTAGAGGGTCACTGGTGTCACCATGGGAGCTGCCTCACGACCTCATCTAATGTGAGTTTTCTCCCAGAGACCCACCTGAAAACTCTGCGAGTGAATCTGAAGGTTAAGTCTGTAGCACGGGAGTGTTTGGGGGACACACTCAAGCTACAATACAATGAGTGCTTCTCATGGGTTAGGGTCACAGCTTGATGTCAGATGCAAAGTGATGTTTATAACCAGGCGAGGACAGGGTGGAGAAAGGGCAGGAATGTGCACCACAGGCCAGGCCAGTCCTGTCTGAACGAATGAGCCCAGGAGCACAGAGTGCTTGACCTCAGCACAGGCAGCCCAGATCACAGAGCCAGCAGAAACAAAGGCTTGGCAGTGCCATCAGGAAGCATAGTGGGGTTTGGGGGGACCAGAGAGCCATCAGGTCACCAAGAGCCTTCTCAATGCTGGCTGGGAACACTCCCCACCCATACAGTGTTTGTCTAGAGACACAGTGCTCCTCTGAGGTCAAGATTAGTAGACCTGAGCAGGTGGGGAGACAGAAAAAACATTCTTAAAAAAGGAAAGGTTATTCAGAAGACACAGAATAGAGTGACTATCTAGTCAGGGCCTGATGGAACAGGACTGTATATCTTTTCTGTGGCGGCTGCATGCAACTGGAAATTCAATATGAAATCCAATATGAACTGCATCTGGGCAGCCAGGCATGCAATTGCGGTTTGCACTTAGAAGTGTCCCTCTAGGGGTTAGAGATAGCATGCAGTGCACAAATGCCATGCCAGCTTGGAAGGTGGAAGCAGGAGCATCAGAAATTCAAGGTCTTCCTCTGCTCCACAATGAGTTAAGAGGCCAGCATACATGCACATATGTGCACATGCACCACTGCGAATACATGTGCACACACATGCACATGAATAAACATAAATATGCTTTCCAGATCCATAACCAAAGATTAATGAACTACATCTTGCACAGGCACTGATCACAAAGCACTCTGGTTTGGGGTAAGGCTTGATGTTGTCTCCCAGTGACTCATGTTCTGGTCTCTAGTGTGGGAGTGTGCAGGGGATGGAGCCTTTCAGAGGTGGGGACTAAGTCTAGGTAATTAGATAGAGAGCCCCTCCCTCGGAAGAACAAGCCTGGCCTCAGATAGTTCTTGCAGAAGACAGAAGTTATAAAAAGAGTAAGAGACTGGTCATGAAGGTACACCCTTTATAATCCCAGCACTCCTAAGGCAGAGGCAAGAGTATTTCTGTGAGTTCAAAGCCAACCTGGTCTACATAGTGAGTTCCAGGCCAGTTACATAGTGAGACCCTGTCTCAACAGACAGACAGACAGACAGACAGACAGACAGACAGACAGATGGACAGGCAGGCAGACAGATGATAGATAAATGATAGAATACAGATAGATGATAGATAGATAGATAGATAGATAGATAGATAGATAGATAGATAGATAGATGGATAGATAGATAGATAGATAGGTTGAACGAGCAAGGCCACCCTTTTAAGCTCTCTGACTTACTCTCTTACTGTTTCATCTCTTTGCATGCTCTCTCCCATTGTAACATCAGCCATCATAAGGTCCTTAGAAGCCACCCCACTGTGAAGTCTCAGCTTCCAAAGTAAAGCTTTATAAGCCTTTCCTCTTTAATAGTACCCAGCCTCAGGTATTTTGTTGGACCAGGAGCCAAAGACTAAGATATAATAGTTTCTTAGCATTGATTATCAAACACTCTTTGCCAAGGACATCAAGACCTGATAACCCTCCCCTGAGAATTTACAGAATGGGTGGATGCTGTAATGAATGAGTCCCCGAAAGCCCCAGTATAGAGCTGCTGTGAGATCATTGTTTCTAGCAAACAGGCTAATGCTGTTGTGGGGGCTTGTTTGTTCTCACAGAAGTGAGCTCCTGATAATGTCTTCTGTCTGTTTCTCTCTCAAGTGCTTCATTCTGCCTTCAGCGTGGGATAATTGCCAGGTACTTGTATCTTGCTTTTGGACTTCTCAGCCTCAGAACTATGAGCCAAATCTAATATCTGTTCTTTTGTTTGTTTGTTTGTTTTTTCGAGACAGGGTTTCTCTATATAGCCCTGGCTGTCCTGGAACTCACTTTGTAGACCAGGCTGGCCTCGAACTCAGAAATCTGCCTGCCTCTGCCTCCCGAGTGCTGGGATTAAAGGCATGCGCCACCATGCCTGGCCTAATATCTGTTCTTTATAACTCATCCAGCTGCAGGTGTTCTGTGACAGCAGCAATAACAGGCTAAGACACTTTGGTGTTCCACTCAGTGTCATGTGGAGGACATCTTACATACATGGTCAAGAGGGCTCAAAAGGAGGAGCAGCTGATATAAAGAAACAGGGTATCTTGAACAGGAAGTGCCAGTCTTCCAGTGAAAGAGGCTAGCATTCTCTCCATACCCCTCAAAGAGGCAGGGAGGGCGTCTTAAATAGGGTTTCTACTGCTGTGAAGAGACACCATGACCAAGGCAACTCTTATAAAGGTCTCTTCTGGACTAGGAGGAGCTTGAGCACTTGGAGCCCTCAAAGCCCACCTACACAGTGACACAGGCCACACCTCCTAATAGTGACATTTCCCATGAGTCAAGAATATTCAAACCACCAGAGAGGGACTAGTCAGAGCTGGCAAGAAGTATGATGCAGAGCTCAGGTAAGTCCTGCAACCCTAGCAAGCGCTGCATCTCCAGCAGCTAGAGAGACTTACCCAGCATGATGGCATCCACAGCTCCCCCAGGGCAGAACTCAATCATGATCTGTAGGAAACAAACAGAACAATGAGCCGGGTCATGCCTGCCTGCTCCATGCACCCCTCCTGCTGGGGGTGTGTCCATCTGCCCATTTCCTCTCTACCATTCTCAAATTCCCAGAGCCTGATACCCAGGGAACATGCCACAGGCACTTTATCATTGCAGAAAAGAAAAAACCAAGGTGCCACAAAACCCGAAGCCTCAGCCAAGGCTTCTACAGCCAGGCCCATTGTCCCACATGTCCCTCCAGCCTGCCTAGAGTCAACCCTGTATCCTATGCTCTAAGCCCCAGAGCCTCAGACAACCTCCCTACCAAACCCAGCATGTAGGAGGAGGTGGGGGGGGGTGTTAATCTCAAATGTACAATAGAGACCCAGGAAGTAGTGTGTCTTACCACGGCCATATAGACTGCTGGCAGATTCTAGCCTGGGGAGCAGGTTTTCTGACTCTCAGTACATTGGTCCAGCTAGCCATATATCCATCCATCCAGCCAGCCAGCCAACACACAGACTTAACCACACACCTAAGAGGTGATAGGTCTAAGGAAAACCAGCAGTAGCTAGTACAGGGAACCAAAAAACAATGCACAGATGGTTTTTCCTGGCCTGCTCTCATCCTGCTCCTCCTGGAGCACTCTCACCTCTGCTCCTCCTGGAGCACTCTCAGCATATCTCTGTCATCTTCCCTGAGTGGAAACACCAACATCATAAGTAGTCTAGAGCTACCCTCCAGCTTCCAGCTCCAGTCCCTTGATGCAACCCATCAGGGGTGGAGCCAGCACAATGGGCTGACAAAGAAGCCAGGTCTCTCTAAACACATTCAGCCATGACACCAGCTCTCCAACACAAAGGGAGAAGGCACCGCAGGACTAGGGTGGGTCGCCAGCCTTACCTTCTAGGGCAGTGGTTCTCAACTGTTCTAATGCTGCTTTTGGGGATCCCCAGCCACAAAATTATTGCTACTTCATAACTGTGATTTTGCTGTTATAAATTTTAATGTAAATATCTGTGTTTTCCAACAGTCTTAGGTGAACCTTGTGGAAAGGTTGTTCAACCCTCAAAAGGGTCATTATGATCCACAGGTTGTGAGCCAACGTTCTAGAGGCTTCTAGATGATCTAAGGATGAAGATGAAATGAGAAGGCTTTAGAGGCAGCTACAGCCGGTCCCACACCCCGGCCCACATCTCCTTGGGGTACCTTCGACCAACTGGACTTAGCTCAGCTCTAAAATGGACTGCTGCAGTTCTTGCCCACAACGTAGCCAACCACTGGGTTGTATTGAGAGGTGAGCCGTGCTGGGAGCCACAGAAGGTAAATAGGGCTGGGCTGCATCAAACTGTAAGCAGACCTAGATGTCCAACAGGGCTGTACCAGGTTTTAGGAGCAGCAGACAGTCCTGACCCGCCAGCCCCACCACATACCATAAGAAAGTTGCTACGGAGAAAGGGCACTTGTCTGCTTGCACACTACTACCCACAGGAAGGGAGGACATGGCTCTGAGATAGCTAGGTCACCCTGCCTGTTCATCAACAGCAAACTGACCCCAGCTTCCCTGAGACTTCACTCTAATCTGACAATAACCCCTCAATGAAGTCTTCATCTGTAGAGCCCGGAGAGCAGGGAAGGAAAACCAGCATCAGTCAGTCACCCACCCTCACTCACCCACCCACTACTCGCTGTCCTCCTAGGCATCAGAGAGCTGCAGGCAGACTTCTCAGCACTTCACAGCACCCTGCCTGCAAACCTTCCCAACTCCACAAGAGACCCAGGTGCCCCTGTCAGTCACTGGGAAAATCAGCCATAGAGCACAGCGGTGGAAAAGACACAAGTTCTAGTCACCACGAAGGGACAGTAAGTAAGTAGGTCAGGTGAATGGCACACCCTACCCCTCTCAGGAACACCAAGTTGATACTCCAGGCTGGGGCTCAGCCAATATACGCTGCTAACCTGATTCATCTAAGGAGCTTGGGATCTCTTTTATTCTATCTGCTTTCAGACAGGGTCTCGCTATGTACCTCAGGCTGACTTGGAACTCACTAAGTAGCCCAGGCTGGCCTTGCACTCACAAAGGTCTGTCTGCCTCTGTGTCCTGGGTAATGGGATTAAAGGCGAGTGTCACCTAGCCCGGCTGTTTGTTTTTGAGACTCCATGAAAGCTATCTTGTACTGGTTGGTTTTAGTTACCATTGACACAATCACATTGGAATCATACGAGGGACTATGGAGATCAGGTGGTCTGTGGAGGACTGTCTTGATTGCTTTAACTGAGGTGGGAAGACCCAGCTCACCGTGGGCAGCACCATCCTGTTGGTCTCATGCAGAGGAGAATGGAGAAGGCAAGCTGAGCACAAGCACACATGCGCCCTGCCTCTGCTCCTGACTGTGGGTGTGGCCAACTGCTTCAGCTTCCTGCCTTTAACTTCCCTCCAAAAGTGCTGGTGACAGTGCCGGTGGGTGCTGTGTAACTTGGAGCTGTGAGGTGAAATAAACCCTTTCTCCTCTAAGATGCTTTCGTCAGGCTGTTTCCACAGCAACAGGAAACACAACCAGGATGCCACCTCTTTCTTCTTCCAAGGCAATGTCTGCCAGCAGTCAGTTTGACTCCCAACACCACAGAAGCCTCAAGCTGCTAGCCAGCCCCTTTAACAGACAACCTTCAACTTCCAGATTTATCAAAAGGATTGAAGAGGTCTGCCCTCCTGGGCACAATAACAGGGCCAGACACCCCTCTTCTCTGTCAAGTACCATCAAAAAAAAAAAAAAAAAAAAAAAAAGATAGCAGTCCCCTCTGATATTCCAATTACGAGACTGTGATATTGGGAACCTCTCCCAGTCCATTTCCTCATCTGTAAAATGGCACTGCCTCCAACATCAGCAGGAACACTACAGCAATCCCTGGCTGGAAGGCACAGCAGGAGAGCCACACTGCTGCCACACTGCTGTGGCACCTTGAGCGGATGAAATCAGTGACTGTCCCTGGGGACGGGACTATGGCTGCCCATAAACATAGGCTTTCCCAGAACCACAAGCTACTGGCACACCCTCACGATTATCACAAGCCAGTCTGAGAAGTGGCTAGGCCTAGGTGTGTTTGACACCCCTTGCGCAACACTCACACACAAGGTTCCACACACTCAGCCTTCTGCCGTCAGCCCTGGGAGGCAGTGTGCTCTGAGAGTCGGGTTTCCTTCCAGTGAAGGTGCTGTGGAGTCCTGAGTTTCCCCTTTCTCTGTACCTTGCCTTGGCTGCCGGGAAGCTCAGCGTGCTCAGGCCCCTTAGCTCCAGCTCCAATCTCAGGCCTTACTTGATTTTTGCCTTTAGGAATTTAGGGATTACCCTTCAGTTTGTCAGCCCTGGGCTGTTGGGGCTTGGATTATCAATTCCTCTGGGCTTTCACACAGCTATGTGAGGTTTAATTAGAAAACAAAAAATCAACAGCAACAAATAAAGTTTGCCTTCTATGTCTATTGGCTGGTATTCATGGAATCGGCCAACCTTTGGGTTGAAAATATGAGAAAAAACAAAACAAAACAAAACATGTCTGGGGGCTGGAGAGATGGCTCAGCAGTTAAGAGCACTGACTGCTCTTCCAGAGGTCATGAGTTCAAATTCCAGCAACCACATGGTGGCTCACAACCATCTATAATGAAATCTGATGCCCTCTTCTGGTGTGTCTGAAGATAGCTACAGTGTACTTGTATATAATAAATAAATAAAATCTTTTTTTTTTTTTTTTGGTTTTTCGAGACAGGGTTTCTCTGTGTAGCCCTGGCTGTCCTGGAACTCACTTTGTAGACCAGGCTGGCCTCGAACTCAGAAATCCGCCTGCCTCTGCCTCCCGAGTGCTGGGAATAAATAAAATCTTAAAAAAAAATGTCTGTAATGCTCATTTTTCTTTTTCTCTCTTTCTTTTTGTCTGTCTACCTGTCTGTCTGTCTGTCTGTCTGTCTGTCTGTCTGTCTGTCTGTTTTTCAAGACAGGATTTTCTGTGTAGCCCTGGCTGGCCTGGACTGGCTTTGTCCTGTAACTCACAGAGATCTGCTGCCTCTGCCTCCTGAGTGCTGGGATTAAAGGTGTGTGCCACTACACCCTATGCTTTTTTTTGTAAGATATATTTATTTACTATGTATGCAGTGTTCTGCCTACATGCCCACACACCAGAAGAGAGCACCAGATCTTATTATGGATGGATATGAGCCACCCACTCTGTGGCTGCTAGGAATGGAACTCAGGACCTCTGGAAGAACAGCCAGTGCGTTTAACCTCTGAGCCATCTCTCCAGCCCTATGACCATTTTTCTTATCATGGTTTCCTAACTAATACATCATAACAACCCAGAATTTGCAGTGTTGGGGCTCATGAGTTATCTAGAGACAGTAGGTTATACAAATATACCATCACAGACAAAACTTAACAAGATCTAGCAGACTGATTAGACCTTGGTCGAGCAGGATTTACTCTAGGAATGCAAGGATGGTTTAAAAACAATTATTAATGTACTATATCGTCTTAATAAACTGCAGGGAGAAATAACACAGAGTTGATTCAATGGTGCACCAAAGCCTCTACTGAGACCAGACAGCTTTGTGAGAGACATTTGACGTGATTGGTGCAGAACATGTCTGCATCACTGATGTCAATTCAGAATGATCCTATGTTGGGGAGCTACACATGACCCTGAGATGGAGGGCCACACATGACTCTGTGGTGGGGGCCACACATGACTCTGTGAAGGAGGGCCACACATGACTCTGTGATGGGGGTCACACATGACCCTGTGATGGAGGCCACACATGACCCTGTGATGGAGGCCACACATGACCCTGTGATGGAGGCCACACATGACTCTGTGATGGGGGTCACACATGACCCTGTGATGGAGGCCACACATGACTCTGTGATGGAGGCCACACATGACCCTGTGATGGAGGCCACACATGATTCTGTGATGGGGGCCACACATGACTCTGTGAAGGAGGGCCACACATGACTCTGTGATGGGGGTCACACATGACCCTGAGATGGAGGCCACACATGATCCTGTGTTAGAGGGCTACCCTTGACCCTGTGATGGAGGTCAAAGGTAGAAACATGAAGGAGGGGAACATGGGGTTAGCACAGCCAAACTCACAGTTGAAAACTCAAAGTCGCAGGGTGTGAAATCATGTGAAAACCTTAGAATATTGCTGAAAGAAAGGAAAGGTGACAGAGAAATGGAAAGGCATCCATGTTCACTGACAGTGACCTAACCTTGATAAAATGTAACACTGCCCAGTGTGGTCTACAGAAACATCGCCCACTGACAACACAGGCTCGCAAATCTCCACCAAGTCCCAACAATATCTTCTATAGAAAGGAAAAACTCAGCCTCTACTTCACAGGGATTGTCAAGGAGCCTCCAGCAAACCAAACAGCCTTAGAAAAGGCCTCACACTTTCTGAACTTGATCTCCGCTAAAAGGTTGAGGATCCAAGAAGTCTTACACTTTTAAAACATCCTACAAAGCTACACAAATCAGGACAAATGCAGTCTAGTAACGACACAGAACAAAGATGTGCTAAATAGTAAGCCTAGGAATTAACCTTCACACATACAGAAAGGATGTCAGAGTTGGGGTGTATAGTTTGCTCAACAAATGCGGCTTATAGAGCTAGACACAGGAAGAGAAAGAAGCCAGACTCTTACTTTACACAAACACTAATGGAACGTTGACGAAAGGCTGGACTTAGTGCAAACTGTAAAAGGCCCAGAAGAAGCCAGCAGGAGCAGCTTCATGACGCTGGTCTTGGCAGTGACTTCACAGACATGACATCAGATTATACATAGGCCCTGTGACCAGAAGTAAGCAGGCCTGTCCAACGCAAATGCTTCTGTGGAACAAAGGACACAGAGTGGCCTGTAGCCCAGGGACACACCTGCCAATCATCACCACTTCCTGACAGGCCCATCCCCAGATTACACGACGAGATCCTAAAACTCAGCAGCAAAAGAAACTTCAACATCCCAACCCAGAGCAGCCAGGATGGAACTGACATGCCACCAGAGACAGACAAGTCCTAAACACTAGGAGAGCCATGTCAGACTGGTGTCATCAAACACAATGCCACCAGGTACTGTTCAGGGGACACAAAGGGAGCCTTGGCCCACTGCCAGCAGGGACACAAGATGGTGAATCTATTACAGAGCACAGCATGGAGTTGTGTGGTGATCAGAATTCAGGAGGCAGAGGCAGTTAGATTGTGAGTTCAAGGCCATCCTGGGGTTTCTCATGACATCCGACATCGAACGCAAGATCCACCTATCTAACACCTGGGCATTTATCCAAAAGGATTAGAACCAGGGTTGCAAAGAGCTGTCAGCACTCCCATGCTCACTGAAGCACAATTCATAAGAGGCAAGGTGGTATGGAAGCAAGCTATGTGTCCGTGACAGATGGGTGACACACACGGAGTCACCCAGAACTGCTGGCTTCCAAAGAGAAAAAAGTCTGCAGTGTGACAGAGGACAAGCATGTGCCCTTAGGATGTTACACTGAGGGAGAGAAGCCAGTAGCAGAAAGATGATATTGCAGACGCATTTATGCCAGGGACCAGGTACTGCCGGGGACCCTGACAAACAGATCCCAGGGTGACCTTGGAGAAGGCGCTGCTAATCAGTGGGCTCAAAGCTCTACTTCCTCAAGCCCAGTCAGCTCTGGAGCCTGCTGTCCACTGTGTAATACTAACCAATAGTAATGTATTCTACAGGTAAAATGCTGTTATGAGGTCAGGTCTCATGTGATGTCTCTTCCTCCAGTAAACAGACAAATGTTTCAACACAAAACAAACAAACAAACAAACAAAACACTTAGATGGGCTGGAGAGATGGCTCAGTCAGTAAAGTGCTTGGTGTGCAAGCAATGGATGGGAACTGAGCTGCAGGCCCACAGCACCCATATAAGAAAACTGAGTATAGTGATGGACGCCTGTAATCCCATCACTGGGGAGATGGAGCAGAAGGATCCCTGCGGCTTGCTGTCTATTCAGACTAGAAGAACCAGTGAACTCCCTGTTCGGGAAAGACCTCAAAAACTAAGGTGGGTGAGTCAGGGGTAGGCTCAAGGAAGATACCTGAAGTTGACCTCTGGCCTTCATAAAACATAAGCGTGCACCTACACATATGGCAAGAAAGTGAAATGAAACCAAAACAAACACAGGGGCGAGGGGCTCCCCGCACAGGGATGCGGGTGGGGACCCACCCCTGCCATGCTGTCCCTAACCCTTCTCCCTGGAGGCTTGTCCCTAGCACAGCTGGTCTCCTTCCTCAGTATCTAGGAGATTCCCTGTTTCCTTGGAGACCTTGCCTGAGGGTACCTAATGGAGGATGTGACGGCAGCCTAAAGTCACTGGCTTCCTTCTTGGGCTGAAGCCAAGGAACCTGGGGCTCACTGTGGACCACAATGCCCTTGGTTAGGCTAAGCAGCTGTCATGAGGCCAGGCACTGGGGCCTCTGGGCTCCACTGCTCTGGCCATTTGTGAATGGAATGGAGAATTGTGGGACTTGGGCCCTGTGTCAGGCACCGTTTCAGGCACAATGACAGAACAGAAATTGAGCAGTGGGGAGCCATCCCTGCCTCTGCCGTGGACATTCTGGGATAACCTCGTCATTGGCACAACACCACAGCACCCAGGTCACTCTAAAAGACACCCTGCTTTCCCAGACAGCATCCTCTCTGCTGCCCACAAGCCAACTGTGCATGTGAAGAACCGCGCCAGTAACTGTATAGGCCTGAGGGACCCAGAAATGAATGTTCTAATGTTTCCACCTTACTCCTGTTTCCCAACTCAATGATGACCCGGGAGAACTGGCCAGCTTAGTGGCAGCAGCAAGCTCCAAGTGTGCAGGTCTTCCACATGATGTGTCACTCCAGCCCAGTTTTCAGGCTGGCTAGCCGGGCCAGTGTCCCCTTCCAGGACACCTAACACAGCTGGACTGCTTCTCTGATGCCATTCCCTGAGCAAAGGCTCTGCATGGACCATCACACTCGCTCTTCGGGAGATACTCTGAAAGGTGCTGGCATCTCAGTTAGGGGTGATGCTCACTGTATCATGGACCCAGAACACATGGCTGATACATGGTAGGTATGTGCTAATAAATGCCACCTGGTGCGATCAGGATTAGGTGATATTTTATTCCCATTTAGATACAAGGACCTGTGTCTCAGAGTCAGGTCATGCAATAGAAAGAGGCAGAGCCAGAACCAGGATTGGGGTGAGGTAGGTTCTGTGAGAGTGCAGAGAGCCCCCATCCCCATCCCATCTCACAGAGGAAGCCACAGGAAGCTTGAGTCACAGGCCCTGTGTCAGTGAGAATGGGCCCCTTGGCCTCCTGGCTCTAACCCTTGGGCCCTTCCATTCCGTGAATGGACTGAGCAGGCTGGTCACCCAGAGATAAGGGGCCAGGATGTCCCATCCCTGATAAGCATGGCCTGGCCACACCAGGGCTTAGACATTAACTTTTACAGCCCCAAACAGCCCCACCAGGCAATGCCAGAGCCGTAACCATCCCCCAGAGACAACTGAGTCACACACAGTCCAGAGGTGAGCCACCACCCTGCTGACCTGCAGGACTCTGGGCCTCAATTCTCCACCCCTGGCCTTTCCTGAGGTCACTACCATATGCTGACCAGGAACAAGAGCTCAGGTGACCTATACATGAGAAACGCCTGAGCACACACAGCAAGGGAACACGGACACAGCCCCATAAAGGGCCACTGTCCCACCCTAACCCTCTCCCTACCCGGGCCTCTGTTTCCCCATCTGGAAAACGAGGTTCTCAAAATCTGTATGACCTTTTGTGGTACCAACATTTTAGGTCTCCGTGTGACTGTAGTCACTTTTTCACAGAACAAGCAAGTTTGTGTTTGCGAAAGGTTGGTGGTCAGGGTCTGGCCTTGTACAATTGTCCATCAGTCTGGGAATCTGGCCAGGACCCAACAGATAGAAATCTACCAATGCCAGAGTCCCTGACTGAATGGTGTCGTGTCCACATAGAACCCACACATCCTCCCACACATCTGGAAGATTCTAGAAGGGTGACAGCGGCTAACTCAATGGGAATGCTAAGTGGATGCTTGCTCTCTTGTATCGCTTAGGCAACACGGACAAGAAAAGATGCCTCTGTGTGTTCAGTACCGATGATGTTGAACCCACAAGCACAGAGGACTCTAGCTGCACATGATCAACAAATGTTTGTTAAATGACTTTGAGATGTTCAGAAACTAGGGCGGATTCACTGTGCTAATAACCATTCTATAAATATTCCTTGAGCCACAAGCAGCCTATTATACAGATGAGAATATAGAGGCTTGAAAGGGCTGCCCCAAAACTACTCAGCACAGACATGAAGAAGAAGGAATAAGCTTAAGCTGGCGGTGATGAGCGACGGCTGAACCACCCTGTGGCCAGCCACCTTTCCGCTCTGGATTCATTTCTCTTTGAGGAAGCAGGGATAGTGTCTGCAGCTAGTCCCCAGGTCAAGAGCTGGGGGCCTTCAGGCGCTAACGCAGTGCAGAAGACAGAGGCTTCTGGTTAGTCAACCAAAGCCTGAAAGAGGAAGTCATGAAGGCAAACTTAAAAAGAAAAAAAAAAAAAAAGCAAGAGTCAATCTAAACCCAGCCTAGTCTGTCAGCTGCCTGTCCCTGTAGGTGGAGTCCCTGGACCTCCCCACCTCTGAGTATCAGCCAAACAATGTGGCCATTGAGTGGGGTGCCCACACCCCTGAGGCCTCCTCAGTCCAGCCTTGTTCCTCCGTGCCAGTTCCGCCCACCACCTTGCAGCAAGCCTGGGTTAGGAATCCAGCTTTCCCTGGTCCTGGCAGCCTTGGAATGAGGCCTGAATCAGAGGCAATAACTTGGGTCCTTGAATGCATGCAGGGGTGGAGGTGGCAGTTCTGACTGCTGTTCTGGCCTCAGCCACCCTCCACTCCATGTCCATACCCAAAGGTGCTTGCCCAGCCCCCAAGGCATCTCTCAGATGGGACTGAGGTGACTCTGTGGCAGGCATGCTTCACTCCTAGTCAGTCCACCCTAGATACGAGGGGTCTGGGCTTCAGGCTCAGAGTCCCCTGGGCTACATTCCTGGCCACTGTGCAGGAAACGTTAAAGTCAGAGCTGGGCTCAGGTTCTCTAGGGAGGGTCAAAGAATCAATTTCAAGAGGGACCACTCAGTCTGGCTAGCTGGCTGGCTGGCTGGCTGGCTACCATTTCATAAGACTAGCCAGGAACAGCACTGAGCTCAGAAGGAAATAAACCAGGGCTATTTCCAATCATGGCCACAGAGGACTCAGTACGAGGACTTGGAATACTTTAGACAGGGCACACAGGACAAGAGCCACATCGATGCTGTAGGAGGCTCCTCCATAGAGCTCGCATTCCCTACCATATAACTTACTGAAGGCTTCATAGCAGTGAATCCCTGAGAGGCAGGCAGGGTTGGAGCCAGAGATGGATGGTGAGATGGGACAGTGGGTATAACAAACAGATAACACTTGACGACTCATAGAGCCAGAGAGATATGCAGTGTCAGGGTCCCGAGCCCCACCAGTAAACAAGGGGGTCGTGGGGACATAGCCTTTCCACATCCCCGGGGCCACCTCCTTCCCATAGCACAGCCTCATGGAGCCAATGCATCTACTTGGCCAGGATATGCCCAGGCTTCATGGAGTGTACCAGTCTGCTCATCTCAGAAACTGCAACTTCATCCATCAAGTCTGGATAACTGTAGAGCCTGCCTCCCGGTTTCAGTCAAACAGATGACACAGGGGACCAGTGTTTGGTAAATGGACCAAATGCAGATATAGCTAGTAACACCCAAGTGGCATCCTCACAGGACACTTGAGAGACAAGAACAGCTCTGTGTTCCCAGCATCTTAAACTTCCTGGCACGCTGCGGCTGATTCAGTGTATGAACGAATGATCACTGAATGAATATGCCTCCGCCTGCTCCAGGGGGGGTGGCATCAATCCCATGAGACTGGCCTATGGAATGCCATAACCACATAAGCAGTTCTACAACGGGGCAGAGGTCACAAGTCACAGGGTAAGGGTTCTCACGGGGACAGCCCTGCTGAGTTCTCCTGAGAGGGCAACAGGGGAGTGGCCAGCAAAAAGGGGAAGCCCCAAAACACAAGAGAGCAGAATCAATTGCCTGGCTTCCTGCTGTGGGCCTGTAATGAGTCCTTGTCAGGGCCACCAGGAGCCCTGGTGGACTGAGGGCAGATCTGCTGGGCGGGGGAAGGGTTAGAACCGCCATTCTCTGAGCCAAGTCAGGAGGTGCTGCATGAGGTGCTGTCTTGGAAGATTCATGCTAATTCAGAGAGGTGGGACAGCTAGGCTCACCCTTCTAGGTGAAGCTGCACACTCCAAAGTCAACATAATCCTTCTAGAAAGCGGGGAGGACAGTGCACAAGGGCCCACTACCTTTCACTACACCTTGACTGTTTGAACTTCTCCAGTCTTTTGCAGTGTCTCCCTTGGGATGAAGTCCCAGCATGTGAGTCCTCAGGGGACAAAACCTAATCCAAACCATAGCACCCTCCCTGAGTCTCTGGAGTCCCCTGTATAAAATGGGGCTGACATAGGAAATGCACCTGCCTAAGAGGTGACAGGGGTCTGTGTGAGCACAGCACCTGGGTGGGTGGGGAGGGAGATAGACCTTAATGGTGAGCAGAAGTTAGTGACAGGGAGCCCTCAGAGCCCATGCTCAGGGCCCTCACACCCCTGAGAAGGATTGCCCTGGCTGTTCAGATGACTAGGGATCCAGAATTAAGAATTACAATAATAGAGCCAGGCAATGGTGACACACACCTTTAACCTTGGCAGAGGCAGGTGGATCTGTGTGAGTTCAAGGTCAACTTGGTCTACAGAGTGAGTTTGAGGATAGCCAGGGGATACATAGAGAGCCTGTCTGAAAACACAGAATAAAACAGACCCCAATCTCCATAGAAAAAACAACTAAGAAAAAAAATTATAATAATAGGAGGAGCAGGCTCACTCGACAGGAAAAGGGGTGGGCTCAAAGGGGTAGCCCCAGCTGCCCTGGCGGGGGGTGGGGTGGGGGGGAGGGAGGAGAGTCACTTGTTGCCAGGTCATTGAGTCTGGAGAAGGAAGTAGAGACCTTGAGGGTAGGGGTTGGGGGCAGGAGGTGCTTGTCAATAGGCCTGAGTACTGGGAGATCTCCAGTTCTCCTGATTCCAACCCAGCATGCCTTGGGTCACGTGGAGCATCTGTCCCTTTAGCCAACTTACGTTGGGGACTGCACTATGACATTCTAGTTTATCAAGTTTCAGGCAGTTATCAGACAGTTGTTATCACTGTGTTTAGAACATTCAAACTCTTCTATTAGTGGCTCTGAACTGTGTGTGGGTACACTCACACATGTACCCCCAACACATGGATGCCCAACATGCTCAGAAAGCCCATGGGGCTGTCCACAGCCCAGTAGGGACTCCCTGAGGCAAGCCTCCTGGGTTCCCTGCATCCAGGCCTGAGGAGCAAGCCCTGTGTGAGGAAGGGAGGAAATGGCTCCTGATATTCTCTTCTGGAAATGTGCCCTCTTAGTCTTCTTTATGTGTCTTGGCTTAGAAAGAAAGAAAGAAAGAAAGAAAGAAAGAAAGAAAGAAAGAAAGAAAGAAAGAAAGAAAGAAAGAAAGAAAGAAAGAAAGAAAGAAAGAAAGAAAGAAAGGAAGAAAGCATCCTGCCATACTCAGGACAGCCCAGCAAGGCTCATGTGCTCCCAACAGTCCCATGCTGAGAATAAGAAACCAAGATGCAGACTAAACAGCCTCAAATACTCAGGTCCTCCTCTGGAACCACACAGGAAGTAGTAGTGGGTGGGTGCCTTCCAACAGCCAGTGTCCCTCTTCCCATGTGGTTGTCTGTGGAAGCTTCACCACGAGGGGACTCCGCAGGATCCATAATGAGCAGTGAGAAGTGGGTTCCAGGCTGGGAGATAGTACCAAGCTCAGGCCCTGTTTGTCCACCCCACAGTGACACCAGCAGGTAACTCTGGTCCTTCGCCATCCCAGAACCCAAAGAGAGACACCCTACAGATCTGGTGCAACTTGATCTGGCCAAACGTCCTTACCACAAGACCAGCCCACATGGGTGGAAGTGTCGTCACACTGCACTGACTTCACATCGCCCTTCCTCAGCATTTGCTTGCCCTCCCAGGGGACCTTCACTGAGGCTTCATAAGGGCAAAGGGCTCAGCCACAAGGGACATCTTTGTTTTATTTCTATGGCAACGGATACAATTTTCCATTTGAGATGCTGATTCAAAAGCTTCTTTGGTGGTGATGGGGAGTGTGTGTTGAGACAGGGTCTCTCTCTCTCTGTCTCTCTGTCTCTCTTTCTGTCTCTGTCTCTGTCTCTGTCTCTCTCTCTCTACCAGGGCTGGCTTCGAACTCACAGAGATCCACTGCCTCTGCCTCCCAAGTGCTGGGATGAAAGATATGTGCCACCACACTCCCCTTTTTTTTTTTTTTTTTTTGGTTTTTCGAGACAGGGTTTCTCTGTGTAGCCCTGGCTGTCCTGGAACTCACTTTGTAGACCAGGCTGGCCTCGAACTCAGAAATCCGCCTGCCTCTGCCTCCCAAGTGCTGGGATTAAAGGCGTGCGCCACCACGCCCAGCTACTCCCTTCTTAAACAAGTGTATCTAATGTCTAAAATGAGAGATACCTTTTTATTTTAAGTTGCAAGCATTCCCACTGGGAAGATTAAGGTATCTGCCATGCAAGGGAGTGGACATGCTGGTGCTCATAAAGAGCCGGACACAGTGGTACATGCACCTGTAATTCCAATGCAGGAGGACGGAGTTGGGTGCGTGGGTGCGTGCGTGTGTGCGTAGATCCCTGTAGCTCAGAGGCCAGTCCAACTGAGTCAATGAAATCCAGGTTCAGTGTTAAAAAAAAAAGTCACCTCAAAATTCAGTGCTTGAGGAAGATACACAGTACTCAACTCTGGTCGCCACACGTGCATGTATGCATCATGGAATGAATGGGACTACCTACTTAGCTGCCATGCCACGAGACTGCCTGGCTCACGGCTGAATTCCCAGCCCCTAGCACAGGCCTTGAGCACAATGCAGTCCTATTCATTTCTGTCTCTGCTAGACCCCTGAGGTAGCTTCAGCTCCCTGCCTCAGCAGCCCCCTGCCTCAGCAGCCCCCTGCCTCAGCAGCCCCCTGCCTCAGCAGCCCCCTGCCTCAGCAGCCCCCTGCCTCAGCAGCCCCCTGCCTCAGCAGCTCCCTGCCTCAGGGCCTTTGAACTTCCTCTGGTTGCTACTTCAATTTTGCTACAAACTTGCAGAGGCCTGCCTCCTTCTAGCCTTCTGGGATCAGCTTAAATGCCCTGGCCCTCCAGGGAGGGAGCTTTTCTCCCCTATTCTATTACAGGCCACTGCTCGGGACCCCACACAAGAAGGGCTGACTGCAGCACTTCTCCACTAGATTTGCTAAAGCTCGCTTCCCACTTGCTCTGGTCCTCCTACACACACGTCTGCGTTTGGAGTGTGTTTCTGCTCACAGTCTCTGAGCTCAGGGAGAACAGGGACCTGCCAGGTTGTGTTAGTGCACCACACTGCCCCTGATACTGACCCATATGTAGTGGGAACATTTACACAACAGAAATGGACATTAGTTAGAAGCCAGAGTCCCCTCCTGGGAGCCTCTGTGGGCGTTCTAGAGCACAGTGTCCCTCCCACTATTCCTGGGCATGTTGGAAGAGAGGCAGTCTCACAGAGACTGCCATATGTGTTAGAGGTGAAGTGAGCTGGGACAATCACAAGGCCAAGGCTACATGGGGTCAGCCCAGAGTAGATGACGTGGGAGGCCAAGGAGGCCTGTAAATACAGTAGCCACTCAGGGAGGAAACTGACTGTCAGCCATTGTACTCCGAGCTAAGTTAAATGCTCAAATCCACTCAGCTTGGCCACGGGGCTCACGGGAGAATGCAAGCTCACATGGGGCTGTTGTAACATCTGACTAGATAAACAGCTTCCGATAAAAGTTCAGATGTTCTTTTTGTTTGTTAGTTTGTGTTTTTTGAAGACAGGGTTTCTCTGTATAGCCCTAGCTGTCCTGGAACTCACTCTGTAGACCAGGCTGGCCTCCAACTCAGAAATTCGCCTGCCTCTGCCTCCCGAGTGCTAGGATTAAAGGCGTGCGCCACCACGGCCTGGCCAAGTTCAGATGTTCTTAAGTTTTAAAAAATATGTTAGCCGGGCGTGGTGGCACACGCCTTTAATCCCAGCACTCGGGAGGCAGAGGCAGGCGGATTTCTGAGTTCGAGGCCAGCCTGGTCTACATAGTGAGTTCCAGGACAGCCGGGGCTATACAGAGAAACCCTGTCTTGAAAAACCAAAAAAAAAAAAAAATGTTGTAAAGGAGCTGGAGAGATGGCTCAGTGCCTAAGAGTACCAGCTGCTCTTCCAGAGGACCCAGGTTCAATTCCCAGCACCTACATGGCATCTCTCAACTGTCTGTAACTCCTGTTCCAGAGATCCAACACCTTCACACAGACATGCAGGCAGGCAAAACACCAGTGCACAGAAAATTAAAAAATCATTTTTTAACATTTTTAAGATTTATTTATTATATGTAAGCACACTGTAACTGTCTTCAGACTCTCTAGAAGAGGGAGTCAGATCTCATTATGGATGGTTGTGAGCCACCATGTGGTTGTTGGGGTTTGAACTCAGGACCTTCGGAAGAGCAGTCAGTGCTCTTAACCGCTAAGCCATCTCTCCAGCCCTAAAAAAATCTTTTTTTTTTTTTTTGGTTTTTTTGAGACAGGGTTTCTCTGTATAGCCCTGGCTGTCCTGGAGCTCACTCTGTAGACCAGGCTGGCCTCGAACTCAGAAATCCACCTGCCTCTGCCTCCCGAGTGCTGGGATTAAAGGCATGCGCCACCACGCCCGGCAAAATAATCATTTTTTAAAAAGTGCTATAATACCCAGACGGTGGTGGCATGTGCCTTTAATCCCAGTACTTGGGAAGCAGAGGCAAATGAATCTCTGTGAGTTGGAGGCCTCCTGGTCTACAGAACGAGTTCTAGGACAGCCAAGGCAATACAGAGAACCCCTATTTCAAACAAACAAACAAACAAACAAACAGCTATAAGAAATGGACACACAGGAGATTTGTGAAGGGAGAATAAAAAAGTAAAAATGTTTCAATAGATAATAACTTGTATATAGATCATATGTCAAAATGACCTCTTACACACATTAGGTCAAACACATTCTTATCTAAGGATTCCCCCAGCCCCACCTGCCTTTTGGCTCCTGGAACACAGCTATCAGAATGGGTGATACCACCAGGAATGGAGTGTCCATGGCTCTCATGAGTCTGCAGCCCTCCAAGGCATGTTGGGGGGGGGGGATTTCCCAACCACTTCACCATTTAATATTTGAAAGCAGAAGTGGAGACAGGAATCCTCTAGAAAGATTTTGCTAGGATTGTCAATTCTGGGAGAAAGTGACCTCACTTTGTAGGAGGCAGGCAGAGGAGTTACACTGCTGGGAGGAAGGTCCTTCCCTCCTGTGCAGGATGCAGGCAGGCGCTTGGCTAGCAGCCAGCTCCTCAACACCTATCCCGCGAGCAGCCCTGACAGTTCTGTTATACATCTACGTGGGGACGCTGGCTCCTGAGACTGCACAGGAAGCCTGGGCCGAAAGCCACCCCAGTGTGGCCTCCAGCCTTCAATCTCAGCTGCCATGGCTTCTCACTTTTATACAGCCTGCACTTAGCCAAACTTAGCAACCTTTCCAACTCCTATGCATCCTGCAAGACACAGTTCAGATGCCCCTTTCCTTGAAACTGGTCCATGTTCCACAGCACATCCCCAGGTGTTGGGCGGGTTTCCTCCGAGCTGACCAGACTCAGTGCTTTACTTCTTGCCCCTATCCTGACTTTTCTCTTCTCTTCTCTTCTCTCTCTTCTCTTCTCTTCTCTTCTCTTCTCTTCTCTTCTCTTCTCTTCTCTTCTCTTCTCTTCTCTTCTCTTCTCTTCTCTCTCTCTCTCTCTCTCTCTCTTTCTTTCTTTCTTTTGTTCATTCGTTTTTCGAGACAGGGTATCTCTGTGTAGCCCTGGCCTCCAACTCAGAAATCCGCCTGCCTCTGTCTCCCAAGTGCTAGGATTAAAGGCGTGCGCCACCACTGCCCAGGTCTGACCTTTCTTTTACAACACAGAATGTACTTCCCCTGAGCAAAATGTAACTGGGTTGCCAAGGCCTAAAATAGATGTTTTCAAACTTAAACCACCATGACTCACCTAGAAGGCTCTCAAAACTACAGGATGCTGGCAGCTCCCCAGCTTATGATCTGGGAGGGCCAGGTGGAGCCCCATCACTGATATGACTATCCCAGAGGCTGCTGAGGCTGCTGACCTCTGCAAGGTCAGCTATGAACTTCTCACTTTGGCATCCAGGCCTTGCACAAGATGGCCTCCAATTACTGTACCAGCTGCACCTCTCCCCAGAGGCCTCAGTACAAGAGCAGCTATGACTCTATGTACTGAAGTCCTCAAAGGAAGTCACACTTACACTGAATATTCAACAAAAGCCAACAAACTCACTGGAATGTCGATGAATGGGGGAGTTTGAATGTTGCAGCTCTAGAGCCAAATTATCTTAGACCATCTTGGCCTTCTTAAAAAGCCATTCATTGCCCACCTGTGTGTGCGATCTAATATCCTTGACTACTATGCAAATCCTTTTAGAACATATAAACAAACAGGTTCCCAGCTTTCATGAACCCAAAGCTAAGAATGTTGTTAGACAGCATCTGAGGACTAGAGGAGAGGTTTCCCCAGTTTGCTGTAATTGCCTACCGAATGCTTGCATGAGTAGATAGTGGATAGGGGAGGGGAGGGATGGATGGAGTGATGGTGGGAAGGGAGAGGGGCAGGGGCAGTGATGGTGGACAGGTGGTAGGAGGGTGGACTGATGAAATGACGGTACACAGAAGAGTAGGCCAGTGGACTTCAGCTCACATGGGAAGTGGCTGAAACAGACATTCCAGTTTGGAAACAGACATTAAAATAATCTTAAAAATTCTCAGACCTTTCCAAGCAAGAAGGAAACAGCATTGCGGAGCCTCCCCAGAGCCGCAGGGCAGCTCTTATGGGTACAGAGGACCCTCTGGCCGTCCTCACACGGGACAGAACCAACCCGCGCCTCAACCAAGATGGCAAAGACACAGAGGCAGGCATGGTACTCGAGCTTATTTTAAAACTATGGCTGAAACATCTAGAAAATACACTTTGAATGTCAGCAGTGGGCCCACTGACAACAGCCTCAAGGTTTCATCTTGTGCTTTTCTCCAGTAACTACCCAGTGACCTCAGTCTCATTTCTTCCCTATCTGCTTAAAAACAAATATTATCATCATTATTATGATGTGTGTGTACCTGCACATGCCACTGCATGTGTGGAGGTCGGAGGACAATGTGACAGATTTGAGAGTCTCTGCTCTCCAATCTGTATGTGAGTGTGACAGGGGAAGCAAGTGACAGGGCACAGGTGGGGGTTGGGGGAAGCCTGGGTAGTGGGAGCTATGCCATGGCCTGTGGGTGTCCCCTAAGAGTTCAAGCACCAGAAGCCTGGTCCCCACTGCAGTGATGTTAGCAGAGAGTGGAGACTAGTCATGAAGTCACCAGAGACCTGAGATGCTCTCTGGCTGCCAGTACCACCATGTGATTTTCTTCAACAAAGCCCTCTGGATTCCTACTGACCTGAGTCCATGCAGAGAGCCCAGCCAATCCTGGCACCACGGCCCTGAACCCCCAGAGCTATGTGCCATCTAAATGTCTTGTGTTCAAAAAGTCCCTCCTCAGGCAGCCCCTAGCTGTGGGCATGAGAGTCTAACACCAGCCAGGAGGACCAACTCCCTGTCCCTTGGCCAGACCTCTTCCTCTTGCTGGCTCTATTCCTGCCTATGAGATGAGAAATCATGAGGCCAAGTGAACTTCTCCTTCTTCCTGAGCAGCAGGATCTCTTTCTCCAATGAACCAGGTTCCTCCATTAGCACCAGTGAGTCGGGCATTCTGTCATTAAAAGCTAAGACTCTTGCTTCCCACCCAGCATGAAGAAAGACAAACCACCACGGGCCAATAGCAAGTTCCCAGTGTTCTGAGACTTAACTAGACATGGAAAGACCTCCAAGGACACGAAACCAACACAGCAGTGTGCACCATGCCTAAAACATCCTTTCAATGTACACTTCTGAACCAACCCTCCCATCAACAGTGAGTGGCAAGACCTGGGCTCACATAGCCCCAGTGATGGCGGAGGTGCCTGAAGGCGCTCAGCCATGTCTCCAAATGTCTGCAGAATTATGACAGTACCAGCTGTACCCATAATTTACTTGAGATATTTCTTGCACACACATCACTTTGCTTCCTTAGTGTCTAGAGTTTGGAGAGGGATTATTTACATATGTGTGTTTTTACATATATGTATCTGTATATATAGACTATCAGGCTGGGATATAGCTCAGTGGTAGAGTACTTGGCTAGCATATACAAGACACTGGATTCAATCTTCACCATTGGAAACATACACACACACACACACACACACACACACACACACACACTAGAGGGAGGGAGAGGAGAGAGAGGAGAGAGAGGAGAGAGGGGAGAGGGAAGAGAGAGGAGAGAGAGGAAAGAGGAGAGGGAAGAGAGAGAGGAGAGAGGAGAGAGGAGAGAGGAGAGAGAGGGGAGAGAGGGGAGAGACAAAGTTGGCAGAACACAGGTTCAGCAAGCTGCCCACTGTAGGGCATCTGGGTTTTGCCAGCTGAGAAGTATCAGCATGAGGCAGGCTGGTGACAGAGCTATCTGCAGGGCAGCCTCGACCCATGAAGCCAGTGGGGTCCCATGGCCCTTGCAGGAGCCAAAGGCTCACAGTAGGAAAGCCCAGAAGCAGGACATCTGTGACTCCTGCAAATGACACCAGATCAGCTCTCAGGTGCCCTGTCCATGTCTAAACTCTGGGCACCTGTCCAGAATTCACTCACTGGACTTTGGAGTATTCCATGTCCAAGGCACCACCAGGTAAGACTTCCTCATGGAGTGCCATGTTCGGGCTCGAGAGGATGTCAGACCTCACACACACACAAAGGCTTTAGAAGGTAGCCCACTTCACCTTCTCCCTGCTGCAGCCCTGGCCCACACAGCAGATGCCAATAGCTTACCCATAACTTCCCATCATAGTAATAGGCCCCCAGGAGCTTCACGATATACGGGTGGTCACAGGTGGCCAGGATCTCAATCTCCACGATGTAGTCCTCCAGTTCCTCCTCGCTCTTAGTCTCAATGACTTTGGCTGCTGCCAGGGCACCAGTCTCCTTGTTTTTGGCCTGCAAAGGTGAGATAATGGAAGGTTACAGGGCAGGTTGGGCAGGAGACATCCCTAGAAGGCTTACCAGGCCCCCACACAAGTGTGAAAACAGAGTCGGAAGTCCAAGGGGACACAGACACTCCCCACAAGGGCCAGAGCACGTGAGGTGTCAACACTGGGGACCTCAGACCAGAGAGAACATTCTGTGTGTCTAATAAGGAAGTAAGATATAACCATACCATAAATACAAGACTGGGCCAATGCATACACACACACATACGTAAAAATAAAATATTTATAATATGAAAATGAAAAGAAAAGTAAAGTAAAAACTCTGAGGAAAACTCTTCTTGATAGCGGGCCAGGAAAAGCCTGAAATGAAGACTCATGAGCAGTGTGTGTGTGTGTGTGTTGGGGAAAGGTACATGTACCGTAGTAAAACTCCCCCTGGCCACACACATGTCACCTGGGCAGAACACTGATTTTTCTTTTTCTTCTTCTTCTTCTTCTTCTTCTTCTTCTTCTTCTTCTTCTTCTTCTTCTTCTTCTTCTTCTTCTTCTTCTTCTTCTTTTTAAGATTTATTGGCTTTTATTCTCATTGATGTTACGCCTGCGTCTATGTCTGAGTGAAGGAACCAGATTGTCTGGAACAGGAGTTACTGATGGTTGTGAGCTGCCATATGGGTGCGGGGAATTGAACTGGGGTCCTCTGGAAGAGCAGCCAGTGCTCTTAACCTCTGAGCCACCTCTCCAGCCCACCCAGAACACTGCTTCTTATCTGATGAGAAGAGAGTGAAAACTTTCGACAGCTTGGTGAAGAGACAGACTTAACAGGCAGGTGAGGGTTTGGAAGACAGAGATCTGGAGTGGGCAGGGCACTAGATGGTGGCCACCTGAGTTCCCGTCTCCAGGGGCCAACGCAGCCACTGCGATCCCACCACAGAGCCAAGAAGAGCCCAATGTAGGGCTTCTGTCACTTGCATGTCACACACCACCTACCACGCCATGGATGGGACCCACCTAAGGGCCACCAAAGAAGCTAACGCATACATGCAGTGGCTCAAGATGCTGAAACAGTGAGAGGTGAAGCTCTGTAAACACTGGTCTCTGGTCTAAGTGACAAGCCAGGCCCCAAACCTAAATCCTCCATGACTCCACCTGACTGACAGTGACAGAGACGGGGCTGTGTAGGGTAGGGGTGGCCATTTAGCAGATCCAGAATTTGTTGGAGATGATTTAAAAACAAACAAATAAAAAACCTTGAGTCAGGCATGGCGACCCAGACCATGAATCTATCTCAGTGCTCAGGATGCAGAGGCAGGAGAATCTCTGTGAATTTGAAGCCAGTCAGGCTTACGTTGTGAGTTCAGGCCAGCCAGAACTACATAGTGAGATAGTTTCTTAAAATAAAAAAAATAAAATAAAATAACAAAACCTTGAAACACAGACAGCAGCGAAGACCCCCCCCCCCCAAGCTTGTGGACTTATTAAAGAACTGGTGGTGCACGACTTTAATCCCAGCATTTGGGAGGCAGAGGCAGGCGAATTTCTGAGTTGGAGGCCAGCCTGGTCTACAGAGTGAGTTCAAGGACAGCCAGGGCTACACAGAGAAACCCTGTCTCAAAAAACCAAAAACCAAAAACCAAAAAACAACAACAACAAAAAAACCCAAAAAAGAAAACAAAAAAACAAACAGACAAAAAACCCTGTAGGCCTAGGGAAGGCTAAAGTGATGAACAGGATATTAACTCTGCTTTGCCAAAATTCGAAAAAGAGAGAAATAAGCCTGTGAACAGTTGGGTCCTGCCACTCCACCACACAAGGGGGACCTGGAAACCGGACACAAGACTCATAACTCCCTCAGTGTCCCCCCCCCCCAAGCTACCAGAGATGCTGCTACAACCTTCAGCCTCTCTATCCTGGCGCTCACAAGGGCAGAGTTCACAGTGTTAACATAGCCCTAGAAGCCAGCAGTTGCTTGTCACTAACACAGGGGCAGTGGGTGCTTCACCAGTGCCTTCATGGGGTGCCGTGCACCACACCCACTCTGACCTTTAGTGACAACTGTACACACCCCACCCAGGACAGTCCTTTCTGTGCATCTCCAGCCCCTGAGTGACAACACAAGTTCCCTCACAGGATCAAGCACGGCCACCCACACCTCAGATTCTCCAGCCAAGCAAGTCTGAGTTCCGAGAGGAGACACATGCCTAGGACCTGCACCTGGTCATCTACTTCGCAGATTCTCTACATTCCCCAGACCAGTGGTTCTCAACCTTCCCAACACCGCCACTCTTTAATAGACTTCCTCCTGTTGTGGTGACCCAGCCATAGAATTACATCACTGCTACTTCATAATTGTAATTTTGCTGGTGGTATGAATCATAAGTTTTTTTCTTATCTGTGTTTTCCCTGTGGTCTTGGATGACCCCTGTGAAAGAGTCTTTTGACCCCCCCAAAGGGGTCATGACAGGTTGAGAACCGCTGTTGCACACTATACAAGTTCATCCAATCCCCAGCACAGAGAAGCCTTTACAACCAGATGACTTCACTACGCTATGCCTTGGGCCAGGCCCATTTAGGGTGACCACACACTCAGACAGCTACCCTCTCCCTGCCCTCAGGAATTAAAATCAGGATGGAGAGGTGTCACTGATCTTGCAGAGAGGGACCAGATGGCTGCAATGGGTGTGGCCTCAGAAGGCACCAACCGTGCGCCTTTGAGGAGGAAGTGGTATGAAGGTTCCAACCAGCATTTGCCTGGCTATTCTCATCTCAGGTCTTCCTATCTAAGCTGCTAAGAGCCCCAAACCCCCTGCAAGATGAGAACAGCTCCTCATTTATGGGGGACAGAGTCTGCTCCCCCTTGGCTGACACTTCTTAGGTGTGATAGCTCAATCACCGTCTCAATCACACTCCGAGGCAGTGCGGTTAGCAGTCCAGCTACTAAGCCTGCAACGTGCCTGGTGACAGGCCCTCCCCACCAAAGTTCTTTTCAGAGTAGAAGTCAGGAAACCTCCAGAGCCCAGCCCAGGTCAGCAGGATGTGTGGAGCGGTCCTTTTTCCCTCAATTTTGAAAGCTTGTTCAGAACAGCTTTAAAATCCTCTAGAGAGGTGAAGAGCGTTGTCACATGCATTTAATCCCAGCACTAGGCGGGCCACAGGCTGGTAGATCTTCGAGTTGGAAGCCAACCTGACTCACTACAGAGTGAGTTCCATAACAGCCAGGGCTACACAGAGAAACCCTGTCTGGGAAACCGCCCCACCACCACCACCACCACACACACATAAATCCATGAGATAAGCAGCTAGAGTTCCCCTCTCTCTCTTCCTCTCTGCCTTTCCTTTGGAGAGGCAGAGAGGAAGGGTGGGCCTTTGGGGGTGGCAGATCGAGGGTCAGGTGACCACAGCACCTTCTCAGCCACCATAAGCTAGGCAGAAGCCACCTATTAATCACTGCCCAGGCTGTGTGACACCTTTTCCTGAGTTCCCTGGAGGAATGAGGACTGTTTTCCAGAAGTGCACAGAACCTGCTTTGCCTTACACTGTAAGAGGCGCGTTGACCAAAGGGCTGGCTGGGCCTCCAGCAAGGAGCCAACATCAACACCAAGTCTGCTCAGTCGGTGCCCAGTGCCTTTCTCAGACTTCAGAAGCCAGAGCCCACAAGGGAGGGGCCACGCAGTGACTGTGCCAAAACCAAATTCCTTAAAAGCCTGGCTGAGACAACAACCCAGTCCCAAAGAGCGGCAGAGGGTGTTACAACCCCAACCAGCCAGTGCTGCCCAGTGCCACCCAGACCTGGAGGGCAAATACCATTCTCAGTCAACAGAGGAAGCTAGGATTCAGACAGGCGTATGAGTTTTGAAGGCTGGACCTGTCTGTCACAAGCCAGACTGCTCAGAGCACCAAATCACATCCAGAAGGTTTAGCTGCTCTAAGCTAAAGACCAATGGCACAGCCAGAACCAACCACTCACAGCAAGGGGCCCTGACAGGTGCAGGCACTGAGCCTCCCACAGACATCGAGGCAGGCACTGGCCACATGCCTACTTCCCAGACAGCAGACTGAGACCTGGAGAGGGGAGCATGGAGTCTAGAGCACCTGGATCTTGGGTTCAAAGACAATGTTATGCCTTCTAGGGGTTGCTTGTTTGCTTGCTTGCTGCTTGTTTAATGTATGAGAAAATGGACGGTCAGTCAGGTGTGTGGCTGTAGTACCAACTCCCTGGAAGGCAGAGAGGCAGGAGCATCACTTGGCCCCAGGAGCTCAAGGCCAGCCTGGCCAACAGAGTGAGACCCCATCTCCATATAAAGAGAAGCCACATATTGAGAAGGGTGAAATCACCATCCAATGCCATACAGCTGTAGCCAACAGGACTTCTTCCCCCACCTCCTGCCCCAGTGTTTCAAAGTCCTTGAACCTAACTGCTTTCCAGAGCTGCCAAGATGCAGTCAGCAGGAGTTCTGTCTGGGCCTCCACATCCCCTCTGTACAGCTGGAGGGTGGGGCACGATGCCCAAGTGCTTGCTCTCTCTCTCTCTCTCTCTCTCTCTCTCTCTCTCTCTCTCTCTTTCTCTCTCTCTCTCCTATGGGGAGACCCTGAAGAAAGGGCTGAGGGTCTGAACAAATGAGGTGCACGCAGAAGAGAGCAGGAAGGATCCCCATTCGCATACAGCATCAAAGCTTCAAAAATCCGTCTGTCAGCTCTATGGCAAGACCAGGGATGAGGGGGGCCCTCAGTCCTGCTGTTCACTGGCAGTCTCTAGCCTCAGAGCCCACACCCTTGAAAGCAGAGACAGTGGCCACTTGTGTTTTCTGGCTCAGACAGTCTGTGGGAACAATCCTTCTCGTTGTGACAGCCTGGGGCACTGCCTCGAGGAGGTGGGGCCACTCTTCCAGGCCAGCCAGAAGCCCTGCCCTACCCCAGGGGTACAGCAAGCCAGTTCATAAACTGGGGGATTACTGAGACCTGGTAGCATGAAAGTCGGGGGACAGTCCCCAGATGGGTCCCATTTTGGGGCTTGGTTCTCTCCCTTCTTAAGAAATGGCTGATATCCCAGAATGCAGCAAGGCCTTTAGCCACAGCTCATAAACTCCCTGATTCCCATTCTCCAGATGGAGAAACTGAGTCCCCCCCCCCCAAAATGCAGAGACCCAAGCCTGAGCTCCATGACTGAGGGAGAATGGGGTGCAGAGGACTAGGGCCTCGTAGCCTCTGCAGCTGTCTGGAAATGAGTCCTCGGCACCCCACCCTGCACTGTTCCTACAAAACTCCACTCTCTCTGGGAACTGCCTCACTCTCAGCCCAGGATCCAGAAGGGCTGATCCCACCCTGGTCCAGGTACACACGCAGGCCCAAACAAACAGTCAGAGCCACAGGTCACAGCCAACCTTGTCGGAGCTGCTGGTTTAGCTACTTGGGCATGTGATCCCCGGTGGGCAAACTGTCCCTGAATGCTTTCTTGTTTGTTTTGGATTTCATTTTCCTAAGGTTACCAGAAAAGCAGCCTTTTCTTTCTGTAGGGTGGTTAAACTGGCAGAGTGGAAGGTGGGAAACTGTGGGCCCCACCCCCACCTTCCCGGCTCCTGTGAGGGTGTGCTAGGGCTCAGATCTAAGGCTCAGGCATACCCAGCAAGGGCTCTACCACTGAATTATATCCCTAGTCCTGCATGTTAACAAGTCTAAGATGGGCTTGCTTTTTTAGCATGTATGGTGTGTGTGTGCATGTATTCACATGTATGTGGACATGCGTGTTTATGCATGCATGTGAAGGTCTGGGGTTGGGTGTCTTTCTATGTCACTCATGGTTTTGGCTAGTCTGTCTAGCCAGTCTGCCCCAGGAGACTGCCTGTCTCCAGCTCCCATGGTCTGGGATTACTGGCTTTTATATGAGTGGTGTGACCCCAACTCTGGTCCTCACGGTCACATAGCAACTGCTTACACGGAGCCATCTCCCCATCCCTGAGTTGCTGTTGCTGTTACTGTTTAGTGGTGCTGTGGGTTGAAACCCAGGCCTTACGCTTGCTAGGCGAGCATCCTACAGGATACAATACTAGGATTAGCTACATCCCAATACAGGATAGTCCATCTTGTCTCTTCTTCAGAGCCGGCCAGAGAGCAAAGACAAGATAGAAGCAGGGCCCACAGAGGGAGGAGCCAGAGTGCTGAGGACCTCAGAGCACTGGGGCCAGCTGTCCTGTCCCTTCCCGGGTTATGTGGGACAATAAGCTCCCTGGGGATTCGTGTCATTTGCTACCAAAAAGGAAATGAGTCTCCCATCTGGGGCTGTTCCCACAGAGAGCAGGCTTGGATGGAAGAGTTTTAGCACCTGCCATACATAGGGCTATCTCAGCCCCACCGTGACCACAGAGGGATAGTCACAAGATGAATATCCCAGGAGAGATTATCTGAGACCTGGAGACCAACTTGGTAAGTACAACTACAGGCAAACCAAAACCACAGGAAAAAAAAAAAAAGAAAGAAAGAAAAAGAGAAAGAAACAGATTGCTGTACACTAATTAAATTAACAAAAACAGCACTAGTGACTAGCTGCCAGGATGATGGAGTAAAAAAGAAGCCCTCAGTACCTGAGGCGAGAATTTAAACACCTTCAATCTTCCAAAAGAAACAACTGGCCAGCGTGGTTCTGTTTCGTTCTGGTCTGTTTTGTTTTTGTTTTTTGTTTTGTTTTAGACATGTCTGAAATACCTTTTGAGCCTATCAGCCCTCATTTCTGGGACTTCAGAGCCAAGAAATAATTCAAGAAAGACAACAAAAGAAATAAATGTACAGGATCAAGCTCACAGCCCATAATGAAATGAGGTAGGAGCAGCCTAAATGCTTAATGGTGAGACAACTAAATTTCCGTAATGGGACATTAGCAACCCTTGAACGCAGCAAGTGAGCTCTAGCAACAAGGGAAAATAGCTAAGCTACAATCCTAACAAAACAGGATAAAGACATTGTCCTTGGGAAGAGAGCATGCCCACAGACAGAGAGGAGCTGAGGACAGGCCACAGAAAACAAGTGGTGTTTCATGGATGCCAGCTGGCAATTACACACCGGAGTCCCAGTAAGGGTCAGGGAGTGAAAAGGAGTCTCCTGGACAGAAGACTGGTGAACACTTCCCCAGACCTGGCCTTACAAGTTCTTACAGGCTGGCAGAGGCAGGCAGCCTGAGCCTCGCTGGCCAGATGGTTGCTGCTAGTTACCCAGGGAGGTATAAATGAATCAGAATATAATAATGTGAAACCTGAGTAACTTGGTGGCATTTGCCATGTGTCAAATGCTTCCTGACCAAGAAGAAGTGGCTGATGTACTGAACACAGCATACACGCAGTGCAGCCTCACGTAAGCAGAACGGTCCAGTGGACCTCTGTAGTAGAAAATGTCCTCAGAGGAGAGAGAATATCTTCAAGGTCCCAGGCTCCAGAAGAGTTTTGTTTGTTTTTCCAGAAAGAGAAAAAGGAGCTGAAGCAAGGCAGTGGTGACATACACCTTGAATCTCAGCACTTGGGAGGCAGAGGCAGAGGCAGGTGGATCTCTGTGAGTTAGAGGCCAGCCTGGTCTCCAGAGCAAGTTCCAGGACACACAGATGAGAGAGAGAGAGAGAGAGAGAGAGAGAGAGGCAGAGAAACAGACAGACAGAAAAGGGGAGGGTTCCAGGACACACAGATGAGAGAGAGAGAGAGAGAGAGAGAGAGAGAGAGAGAGAGAGAGAGAGAGAGAGAGAGAGAGAGAGAGAGAGAGAGAGAGAGAGAGAGAGAGAGAGAGAGAGAGAGAGAGAGAGAGAGAGAGAGAGAGAGAGAGAGACTGAAAGACAGACAGAAACAGGCAGGCAGAGAAACAGACAGACAGAAAGAAAGAGGCAGGGAGGCATAAGGGTGGTACAGATACTCCCAACCCTAGACACACAGCTGTTGCTGAGGTCACCTAGCAACCTGGCTAAGGCTCAGGTGTGAGGAAAGAGTTCCAGCTGACCTGTCCATGAAAGTCTATGTGTGGCCAACAGCTGAAGTCTGGAGCAGGCAAAGCTAAAGTTTCTACTTTCCTGCCTCTGGATGCTCATGGCTGTACTGGGCATGTGTCAGATGAGGTCCAAGCCCCTGGAACCAGCGGGTCTTGGACCATGTTGTAGGGAATGGTGATGAGTGCCACCAATCATAGGAGGGTTTTGGTTTAGGGAACAGGGAGAGGGCATCAGCTCAGGCCAGAGAAGAACTGGTTATTGCAAGGAAAAGGCCAATATCCATTCAAGAAGGGGATGAGAGGCAACAGACTTAGAGCCTAGTGTTCAGCAGGAGCTGGGAATCAAAGGCTGGCAAGGAGGAGGTGGGCTAAGAAAGGCTTACATTAAAGCAGGTATTCTGGAGGCAGGAAGCTGAGCACTGGCCTTGACCCAGTACAGGCCCTGGAGGAATGGAGATGGAAATCACCTCCTTCTGTGGAAAAGAAAAAGAAGGCCCAGAGAGAGAGAGACATGTCCCAGGTCACACACTAGAAAGCAACTCTCAGGGCTTGAACTCAGGCAGGTCTGGTTCACAGCCCAGGTGTTTGCCTTAAGCCAATGATCTCCAGGGTCTCCAGACAAACGGCATTGGGCTCCAGCTCTCCCTGACCACCTCTTGTTCCACTACCTACACGCACAAACACTGAGTGGCTTCCTGAAGCTGAACAGACACAGCGTGAGCTCCCTGGCCAGCACACTGGCCCCTGCCCGAGCCCTTGTTAGCGCTTCCACTACAGGCTGCTGGCGCTACAGTCACATACGACTCAGATCTTTTCATAGCTGGCTGTGAGCTATGAAAAGCCAAGCCCATGTCTGATTACTCTCAGCCTACACCCCAATAGAGCCTGGCACAGAATGGCCAGGGAATGGGGTGGGGAGAACAGGGAAGGAAGCATTGATGACAGACATGAGGGAGGAAGAATGGACGTGTGTGGCTGGGGGTGGGGGGGGTAGGATGGATGAGTGGGTGGGACGACAAATGAGGGGGTGGGAGAATGGATACAAATGAGTAGGGTGGTGCTTTGAGTGAGAATGGCCCCTACAGGCTCATTCCTTCGAATGCCTGGTCCCCAGTTGGCGGAGTTGTTTGAGAAGGATTAGACGTGTGGCCTTGTTGAAAGGTGTGTCACAGGGGTGAGCTTGATTCGAAGTTGTCGCTCCGTCTATCCCTGCCTCATGCTTGTGGGTCAGCTGTGAGCTCTCAGCCATTGTCCCAGCACCATGCTTGCTGGCTTGCTTATTGCCATGCTACCCCCATGACGGTCACTGGCTTGAAGTCTGGAACTGTAAGCCTCGGATAAATTGTCTTCTGTAAGGTGCCTTGGAAAATGGCTCTCCTCATAGCAATAGGAAAGTAGCTAAGATGGGTGGCTAGGAGGAGGGTTAAGCAGACAGGTGAATGGGTAGGCAGAAGGAGAGGAAGGCCCAGTCTGTACTTCTATAGAACACGAGAAGACTGGGAAGTGACAAGAGTCTGTTTCTTCCTGGCTCTCCTGTCATCCTGTTCTAGTTCTGGAAGATGCCACTTGTTTGCCTGACAGGAGCCAAAGGCTCTGGTTGGGCCAGGACATACACAGCTGACAAGTCCTGCCAAGCAGAGAGAGCTACTTCCCAGTCAGTAAGTGCCCCGCCAAACTTCAACTCGCTGACAAATGAGCCAGCCAAGTTTCAGAAGTGACACTTGAGGACAGCAAAGAAAGATTCTGTGGCACAGAAGCAGAGAAGTGACAGACCCACAGACGTACACTCAACACTCGCAGGAGGAGATGCCTGCTGGGCCACCCTGGCACGGCCAGGAAATGCCAAGCCTCCAAGTCCTTTTGGCTTGGGACCAAACCCCAACAGGATCAGCCTCAAAGATGTCGAGCCGTGGCCTTGGCCGAGGAGAACGGCAGCTTGTCCAACTTGGCCGGGCATGTGGGAACCTTTGCATCCCAGCTTTTCAAACACGGTGAGGAGTCCAGCCCCAAGATATCATTGGTAAAGGAAAGGAAGGTGGCCGTGGGCTCTGCATACTGCGGACAAGGCTCCTTCTTTGTCAGGCTACTTCTGGTCTAAAGAGAGAACGTGGGGAGAGTGTGCTGCACTCTATAATAAAATCCATCAATCCCAACAATTCGGGGATTAATTGACCCACCCACCTCAGATTCCCATCTCAGACCTCTAAGAGCTATAGACAGCAGGCATGTCACTGTTGATTTGGTTTTGTTTGATTTGATTAGTTTTTGGTTTTTCAAGACAGGGTTTCTCTCCATGCAGCCCTGGCTATCCTAGACATCACTCTCTAGACCAGGCTGGTCTCGAACTCACAGAGATCCACCAATCTCTACCTCCAGAGTGCTGGGATTAAAGGGGTAAGCCACCACCTCCCAGCTGCTGCTATCTTTTTGTTTTATTTTTTAATCCACAGTACTCTCTGTATTATTTTTTATTTATATTCTAAAAATAACTCAAGCGCGCGCGCAAACACACACACACACACACACACACACACACACACACACACACACACACAGAATTTTAAAACTAGAATAGTCAAAAAAGAAAAATCAAAAGAATTCCAGACACTGATTTCTGTTTTTTGTATGACTGCCTCTCCACATCCCGCTGCGGGCGGGTGGCACAGCCGGCTGGCCCAGGCTGACGTTCTCCGCTGTGTGACGCGTGACTGAAGCAGAATGTATTCTTCTCTGTCTACCTTTCTACACTGAGGGCATGAAGGCTCCTGCCCGAGACAGTCTGCTGAGCTAACCTGAGAACAGCACTTACACCAGGCCCAGCTAATTAATGAAAAAGGACTAAATGGTGCGCTCTACTTTCTCTGCATTTGAATGTCTTTACATTCTAATTAGAGAGGGATAATCTTATATATTCATAGAGTCCAGTGAGAATGCTCAACACACGTGAAGTAGGTGACAATCTGGCGGTCTGCATGACAGTCACTCATCCACTGCTCGCTGATGAGTGTTGTAAACATTCAAATGGCCTCTGTTGAGCCACATGTGGCGGCACACACCTTTAAACCCAGCACCTAGAAGGCAGAGGTAGATAGATCTCTGAGTTCAAAGCCAGCCAGGTGTACATAGAGAGTTCAAGGATTATAAAGTTAGACCCTGCCAAAACAAAACAAAATAAACAACACACAAACCAAAACCCTCTATGACTACTTTAAAATGTACAGCCAAGTGGGGTGCTGCCTGTACTCCCGACCCTGTGCAAGCAAATGCAGTGAGATTGTGACGCATGCACACTGTTAAAGCTAGAGCTCTAGCACCCCGCCCCACACACACACATGTGCACGGGCACACACAGGCATACACATGAATGCACCTCCACCGTAGCTGCACTAAAGCATTTAAAGCTGGTTCTCCTCCTATCCAGCCTCCCTCTACTCCCATCAGGCATCTTCTCTCTCATTCTGAGGAAAGCTGCCCCCCCCCCAGGCACAAGTAAGCAGAGGAAAGCCCCCTTCCCCCCTTCCCCCACCCTGGGCCCCCAAGCACAGGTAAGCACCATCACTCCCTCTCTATCTGAGATCAAGTCCTCCGCATTTATGTCACCACTCCCACTGTCACCTCCAGCAGTGGCTAGCTAGTCTACCGAAGGGAAGCCCCACGAGACTCTGGACTAGGCCAACGCTGGCACCTTGGGCTCTAAACTCCTCACTAACAGCGCCACCCAGCCACGTCCTTGGCCCTCTTGGATTTCCTCTTGCCTCTGAAGGTAAGGGGGGCCCTGGAATCCTTCAGAAAGAGCCCAAGACTCTGGACAAAGGTAGGAAGACTCCTGAGGAGAATCAGGGCAGCATGCCAGTACAAAAGGGCTGGACAAGGGCACCCACCTTAGAAGGCCAAGAATGGGCTTGGGCTCCCAGACAAGGAAAACAGAAACAAGCTAGACCCAACACTGGTTCCTCCTTCCAGGACAGTCTAGCTGCCTCTCTGATATCCAGGGTGCCCTCGGCCACCCTAACCCCCCTACCACGAGGCAGTCAGAGGTGGGGCCTGGGCATTCCCAAGGCTCTGGTGGCCTTCTGGTTTGGTTGTCTGTTGTACTGAGGATGGAAACTTAGGCCTCATGCACACACTAGTCTTGGGGTGGCCTTCATTTTTATCTCCAGCGAATCATGTTGATCTTCATACCACAGAGCAGTAAACACAGGCTGACCCTAGGAACCATCACGGGCATCTAGCCAGAGCAGCCTTAGCAGCACAAGCAGAGAGGGACCTCCAGGGACTGTGTCTGTCACTCCCCAGGAACCCATAATCATCTGAAGTCTAGCCCCAGACTCGGGACCACAGCAACAACAGTTGTCTCTCTGGCTTTCTCTGTACCGGGTAGCACCCGTGAAGATGGCTCAAGGGTTAAGAGTATGTGCGGCTCTCGAAGGACAGCAGGGCAGTTCCCGGCACCTATAGGTGGTTTACAACCACCTGTAACTCACTCTGGAGACCAGGCTGGCCTCGAACTCACAAATCACCTGCCTCTGCCTACTGAGTGCTGGGATTACCTTCAGCACTTCTTGGGCCCCATCTCCTCCACCAGACATGCCTGTCAGGTCTGGTAGAGTTAACCATCTAGTTACCAGGCCCCAGCCCTCTTCACCTCCCCTTAACTCAGGCTCTGGGAAGAACCATGCTGGTTTACACAAAAGAATCAGCAAGCTGTGGAGGAAGGAAGAAAAAAATAAACTTGCAACATGGGAAAGCAGAAGCGAAAAGGGAAGGGAAGGAGAGGACAGAAGTGGGAGGTGCCTGAGGAGGGAGGGCAGGAGGCCCCTTGGGGTGTATCTCCCCATGACAGGTCTTGCCTCCCAACCACCTCACCCACCCACCAGGGCCCAGGAGGGTGACAAGAACCTTCATCATCTTCTGCCCTCTGGAGGCCCCCAGCCACTTCCTCTGTAGCCCTGCCCATTACCACTTCCTCTGGAGGGGAGGCCACCATCAACATGCACTTGAAGAAGGCTCAGAAAGAAGGTCATGTTTCTAGACACAGAATCCACAAGGCCATGAGCAGACACCTCAGGAAAGCAACCTTCTCTGTCTAACATGACCTACAGCTTTCCTTCTGTTCTCTGCAGGGAAAAGGTGCAGAGCCAGGGCTAGAAAGACCTGGGGTTAAGTCTCAGTCCTACCATGGAAAGGCTGTGTGACACTAAAAACGTCACTGGCCATCTCTGGGCCTCTGCCATACCAGGTATAGTAGAGAGGGGGTATTGACTATCTCCTGACTTTCTGAAGAAGAGAAGAGAAAAATGGTGGATGGTAATAACATAGTAATAGTGAAGCCGGGTGTGGTGGCGCACGCCTGTAATCCCAGCACTTGGAAGGCAGAGGCAGGCGGATTTCTAAGTTCGAGGCAGCCTGGTCTACAGAGTGAGTTCCAGGACAGCCAGGACTACTCAGAGAAACCCTGTCTCGAAAAACCAAAAAAAAAAAAAAAAAACCCAAACATAGTAATAGTGAATCCTCCCGCAGAGACCTTCAAGGCTCGAAAGTTATATCATTACTGCAGCCTTTTCGGTGAATTAATCCAGGATGAGCAGAGAGCTAGCTACTCCTTCCAGCCTCAAACCCTGGCAAAAGTCCCACTCCCACCCCAAACCCTCCCCCCACTCTCTCCCTCAGCACACACCTCCTTTGTACACTGGTGGCCCCTGCACTAGGCATTTGCCAATTCTAGGCTCTGACCTAGGCCTCAACCACACCTCAGGTAGGAATTCCTCTACCCCGACAGGGTGCTCTAGTCTCCATACAGTGGCTGATTGGACCCGCCTTTCACAGGCTCCCACGGTTGGGGCACAGGAGGCCTGGCTGCATCCTCAGATAAATCATTGCCCCTTTCTGGTCATGGCCTTGTCCCCTTTCTCCCATCCACAGAGGGGACCTTTCTGACATTTTATATGCTCATTTGGAGTCTGATGACAGAAAGGACATTATTTGAAGTCAAAGCTGCCACATTTAACTTCCTACATTGTCACTCAGGGTCCTCTTGACCGACTTCCCACTATTATCTGAATGCCTATGTCCCCCTCAAAAGCCTCTATATGGAAATCCTAACTCCAAGATGATAGCATTAGCCGGGCAGTGGTGGCACACTCTAATCCCAGAACTCGAGAGGCAGAGACAGGCAGATTTCAGGGCCAGCCTGGTCTCCAGAGTGAGTTCCAGGACAGCCAGGGCTACACAGAGAAACCCTGTCTCGAAAAACCAAAAAAAAAAAAAAAAAAAAAAGTCTGGGCCTTTGACCCAGTGATTAGGTTAAAGGTCAGGCCTTTGTAATAGGATCTGAATCTAGATAGGAGAAGTAGCTCAAGAGCTCACCTCTCCACCACATGAGGATACAGTGAGAAGGCTTGCCAAACACCCAATCTATAAGAGCCTTCTTATAGAAGGCTGGTCTTCCATAAGACCTGCCTTCCCAGACTCCAGCACTGTGACCATAACTGTCTGCATTCTATAAGCTACAGTAGATGGCTATGCAGACCAAGGGATTAGTGGGCATAACCTTACCCTGACAGCACTCCAGCATGCTCACCTAAAATGCCCAAAACCCACTGGCCTCTGGGAAGAGCAGAGGAACACAGTGGGCCAGAGCTGCAGGGCTATAGGGCCAGGCTGGCTCTACGGTGCTCAACACAGTGTACAGCTGAGCACGAGAAATCACATAGGTCTATATAGACTCCACAAGCTTGCATGTGGAGACTTCAGAAGAAAACTGAATGTATCTACTGATGTTTGTCAGATGTTAAAATGACTCCTGTACTACCCAGTCACTCTTTCGAATACCCCTGTGCGGCTCCTTCAGTCTGTGGAACATTTCAAGGATAGCAGCCAGGCTTCCCTGCTCCTACAGATATGACCCAGCAGGAACATTAATGAGGATGCTTCCAAAGGAAATCCACCTCTGGTCTGCTATGAGCAATTTCCTGGTGTCATATGCCTAGGTCAAGTAGCTTCAGATTTAGCCCAGGGGAGGGGGGTATGGGGAGTGTTGACCACACAAACCCAACCTCAGGGCAACAAGCTCAAAAGCTGGCTGTGGTCAATCTGGGTCTACCTGCCACTCACCCAGATTCATTCCCTCTGCCTTCTGCTTACCATCTGGCTGCCAGGCCCACAGGCTCACATAGCTCTGTGGTCTCTGTCCAAGCTCTCTTGACAGGCAGCCCCCAGTCGACAGCGACTGCTGGACACTGCTGTCCTTCAAGCAGCTGCTCAGACATGCCATGCCATGCCCCCTGTCCCCTCCTTCCTCAACCCCCCCATCCCACCCACCCCCACCCTCCACCCTGCTGCCCTGTGGTGCAGGAGGCTAACTCTCATGACAGTTCTGAGAGTGGCTATCTTCTAAGTTCCACTCACACATGAGAAAAACTGGAGCTCAGAGGCAAGCCACTCACCTCTCCCGCAGCACCACGGTTAAGTGGGGCAGCCAAGATTTGAACTCTCACCTCTCTGACACTGAGGTTTAAGTCTTTTCTCATGTAGCACATGGAGGTGGCAGATGCAGCGAGCCCTCCCAAACCTGTGGCTTCTACATCCAACCCTGGATTAAACACATTTTTTAAAAAACTGCATTTGTACTGAACAGATACAGGCTTTTCTCTGGTCTTGTATTCCAGGGATGCCAGGCAGACTTACACAGGACTTCAGTGTCATGGCCGTTAGAAGTTATCCAGAGATGACAGAGAGTGGACAGGCCACTCTGCTGATAATATTCCCACTTTATATGACAAAATTAAGCTTGCTCGGGTGCCGGTGTCGGAAGGAGTCCTAGGACCAACTCCCATGGACGGCAGAGGCTACTTTACAGCCAGCGGAACTGTATTACAGATACGCTCATCTATTTAACTGGAGGACTCTGCCTCCCCCTCACATCCCAGAGCATGTGACAGCGTTCAGGACAGCCTTGGCAGCCATAACTTGGGGGGTGGTTAGCTTCTGACATCTGGAGGAGACTAGACACAAGCCAGGATGTTGAGAACATCTACAAGGCATAAGGCAGGCCCACAACTGTAAACTGAAGTTCCAGGAGAGGGGATGGGGGCGGGGAGTAAGAGGGAGGGGCAGGCTGTGTCTGTGTTAGCAATTCTACAAGGCCAAAGGACTAAACTCGAAGATTAGGGAGAATTAAAATGTTGCAGACAAAAGAAAAATTACCTTGGGTTATTTTCAGTCTCTCTGAGAACTCTCTGCTGTGTATCCCCGTGTCTAACCTAAACATCCCTGCAACTACCAAGACCTTAAAATGATTCTTAGCTGACTGCCAGATCTCACCAACCCAAAAGCCAGGAATGTCTCAGAAAACTTTTGAAGCCTACAGCAGAGTCTCCCAACTTGGCTCTGACTCACCTACCTACCCGTGGCCCCATCGACACACTGATTATAACTTATTTTGCTCTGTGACCAATAAAAAAATCTCATGTGACCGCTTCCTCGGTGAGTACGGAACAACCTGGGTCTGTGTTCTGGGCACCAGCATTCATATTGGTCCCAGGCCAGAACAGTGTTCTGTTGACCCAATGAAGATTGGCCCTGACACCCATGTCAATCAACGGTGCCCAGGCTGGAAGCCCAGGTGCCACAGCTGAGCTGCAAGTCTTTCTGCTTTGTCCGAGATAAGTGACTGTGGCAAGCCAAGACCTTCTGAGAGCAGAACTCAGAGTGTCAACAATCATAAATGATCGATCCTGGGACTGCCTGGGAGGGGACCAGGAGCAAAGCCACGCCTCTCTGTGGACACCTCCCTGCACTTTAGACACCTCCTCAAAGGTACAGCCTCAGCTAAGAGGAAGCCACTGGCTTAACCAGCAAATGGGGTCACAATGGAACATAGATCCTACTGTCCTTCTAAGTGGCTGCCCTAGGGTACCCTCAGATGGCCCTGGGGCTTTCTTCCTCATCTAAGTGACCTCAAGAGATGGGGGTTGGGTGAGCATCAGCCCTCCTGCCATCTAGCCACACCCATTCCTACCCAGGCCTACTCTGAGATTGCTGGGAAGTGCCCAGTATGTCAGGAGCTGACCAAAGCCAGCAGCAGAAGCTGACCCTTGCCAGGTGCCCTCGAGGGACATTGGGAGCCTTTCTGATGAGTGAGGAACTGCTCACAATAGCTTGGACTCCAGTTTAAAAATACTGGGCTGAGAGGAAACAAGGTTACTGCCTAGGGGCAGATCCCTTTCCGGAGTAGGAATAGAAGGGACCAGTAGGGGAGGAGGAGGAGGAGGAAGAGGAGGAGGATCCAGGAGACCTTGGACAGCCCCAGGGGAGACAGGCGGAAAACCACGCTTTCCAGCTTTCCAGCACTGGAGGGTGGATGGGGCTGGCCTGGCATGATGGAGGCCCCCTGCACTGCCAGCCTGGCTTCCAACGCCAGCAGACCTGGGGCCACCTAAAGTCTGGACACAGCTGCCAAAGTCCCCCACTCTCTGGGGATCCACAAGGACTCTGAGGTTGACTGCTGGCAAGAGAAGGCAGCAAAAAGCCTTCCATAAATTGATCTCACTGTATTTTTAAAATCCCCCTTTGGTCAGCTCTGCTACAGGGCTAGCTTTGAAAGTGCTGTTCGTTGCGAGGCCCTTGCCATGCCAGGGAGCTAAAGTCACCTTGACTTATGTGCAAGGCAGAAAAATGGTGGATGACAGCTGGTCAGAGCAAATCCAAGGGGTTGCAAAAACACATGAGGACGCCCCAAACACATGGAGGGACAGACAGCAGGCTACCAGCCCCACACTATTCTCTACCTGTGTTCTTCCTTCACCCCTTGCTTACTGCCATATTATGGATTTCCTACCCACACAAGGTCAGCCTGCACAGATCTGTGCTTCTGAGGTCATGTCTTACATTACAGAATAAAGCAACAGCTGTAGTCCCTGACAGGATAAGAATTGATCAATTTTATTTATTTATTTATTTATTTATTTATTTATATTTATTTATTTGGTTAGTTGATTTGGGTTTTTTTCAAGACAGGGTTTCTCCATGTAGTCCTGGCTATCCTGGAACTCACTCTATATGCCAGGCTGGCCTCATAAATCCACCTGCTCCACCTCCCAAGTGCTGAGATTAAAGGTGTGCAATTGGATTTGTTAGTAGTTTAAAAAATAAAATGAGTAGTGGCACTTGGGAGGCAGAGGCAGGCGGATTTCTGAGTTCAAGGCTAGCCTGGTCTACAAGTGAGTTCCAGGACAGCCAGGGCTATACAGAGAAACCCTGTCTCAAAAAACCATAAATAAACAAACAAACAAACAAACAAACAAACAAATAAATAAATAAAACGGGGGGGGGGGGAGCCAAGCCCAGCGGCCAGCCACATAGGGGACTAAGGAAGGAAGATTGCTTAAGGCCAGGTGCTTGAGGTCAGCCTGGGGAACACAGAAAGACCCTCTTTCAAACAACCAGAACAGACCCAGAAGCCCAGGCTGGGGATACAGATTCGTGGCGGGAAGTTTCCCTAGTGTCCACAGTGTTTGCATTCAGCACTGAAGAATATAAACATAGTAAGCTAGCCACTTACGGCGGCGGTGACTTTTCTTTTTCTTTTTAGTCATGTTACCTTCCCCCACCACCATTTTAATTAACCCTTTAAAAGCTTAGAGCGCCAGAGTGATCCCCAGAAAGCAAAGTCATCGCCTCACCCTCTGCACCAAACTGTGCTGAGGACAGTACCTTCCACTGTAGAACTAAACACTTCCTCTCCCCTCTGCCCCACCTCACAGAAATGAATGCTCACGACAAGAACTCTGAAGACATGTCACCCATGAGCCTCATTTTGAATTCGAGTAATGAACCAGAAATGATTTTCTTTCAGAACCAACTCTGCATCACACAAGAATGGAGTGAGGATGGCTGGACTACATCAGCCCCCTTCTCTCCAGGCTCGGGCAGAAAGACAAAGAAAGGCTTGTCAGAAAGCAGAGGGGAGGCGTGGAGGGCGGGTGCACTCCTCTAATCCCAGCACTCAGGAGGCAGAGGCAGGCCAGTATCTGAGTTTGAGGTCAGCCTCCTCTACAGACTTCCAGGACAGCCAAGATTACACAGAAAATCCAGGCCAACGAACCAGACAGTAGCTAGAGGTCATGGCCTTTTTTTGAGAGGTCTTAGTTTAAAAAAAGAAAAAAAGCCTATGGAAGTCCTCCAGGAGGGGCTGAGGACTGCAGGAATGAACTTCAGTTAAAACTCAAAACATGGGGGCTGGTGAGATGGCTCAGTGGGTAAAAGCACCCGACTGCTCTTCCGAAGGTGATAAGTTCAAATCCCAGCAACCACATGGTGGCTCACAACCATCCGTAACGAGATCTGGCTCCCTCTTCTGGAGTGTCTGAGGACAGCTACAGTGTACTTACATATAATATAATAAAATAAATTAAATCTTTAAAAAAAAAAAAAAACTCAAAACACATGAGAAGAAAGTCAGGGTGACAACACAGATAGATGTCACCGAATAATGGGGGCACATCTGACAAATGCATCATCAGTGACTCTGTCATTACAGAAGATTTAGCATGTGCTTACATAATCATAGACAGCCTGAGCTCCACAGTGTATTTAGGCATAGATCACATATGTATGGTATTAACCTATTGTTTCCAGAGCCATGTTGAACAAAAACACCACATAATGAATAGCTGGGAAGATGACTCCATTGATAAGAGCTTGCCTCACAAGAAAAAGCCTGAGCTCAGATCCCAGTACCAGGCCTGGCAGTACAAAGCCTGTAATCCCAAAGTCCAGGAGGCAGAGCCAGGGAGATCCTTGGGGCTCTCAGACCAGGTAGTTAGCTCAATCTGTGAGCTCCAGGCTCAGTAGAGACCCTGTCTCAAAAAATGCTGTGGAGAGTGATTAACGAAGAAACCCAATGTCAATCTCTACCCTTCACACAAGTATGCGGGGCCACCTGCACACTTATGGGCACAAAAATACCAAAAAACAAAAACAAAACTTGTCAGGTGGTGGCGGCACATGCCTTTAATCCTAGCACTGGGTGGG